>CM031374.1:92966954-93249516 GCA_018208015.1 Medicago ruthenica
TCCATAATCAACCAATTTAATACTTTTACACCAAAAAAAACCAATTTAATACTTTATTTATGGAATCCTTTAAAAAAATACTTATTTATGGAATAAAATCATGATTTCATATACGCCCAAAACTTTGTTGATTCTAAAATTATATTCTTGATTTTTGGGATTTCATTTCTTTTATGGAATCTTTATATATTTGGTGATATTTAATTTGAGATTTGTATGTTATTTTTTATCAATATATTCTCAAGATGTGAGTTTAAAATATTTTTTATAAAATTTATTTTGTAGTAGTAACACTAACACAATTTTAAGTGTCGCGATTGTGAAATAATTTAGACTCGATTTTATTGATTCAAACACAAAATATCATATGTTTGAATTCATAATTATTTTATGAAATATGTAAATATTTTGCTGTTGATTAAATATGGGAATATTATACTATTTTTAATCTTTTTTAAAAAAAACTTGAGCCTAAAATATTCTTTAATCATATATATTTTTTTAAAAAAATTGAACCTAAAATATTTTCTATCAAAATCTCTTTTAGATAAATAACACTAATATGAATTATTATTATTATTAAAGTGTTATAAATTTGAATTATTTTAGATTCAATTTCATTATTTGTGACACCAAATACCGTGTTTATGAATGTATAAGTATTTGTGTAAATTTCATGTTGTCTTGTTGGTATTTAGATTGCTCACTTATTAAAATAGTCAAAGATAATTGTTTGAGCATCATAAGGCAATTAAAATTATAGCATCCATATAATAGAGTATTAATGTTAGGAACACTTTTTTTTTAGTACTTTCTTTAACATTCACTCTCCTAATGGTTGAAACTCATGTGGGTCTCACCACTTTAGTGGGATCAATTTCTAAAATGCGGTATCCATATAGATTTCATCTAATAAAAGAGCGAATATTAGAAAGAGAATGTTCATAACAATCATTTTTTATCTATTACTACAATGGTTTGTTGTTGATTTGTGAACCAAGGTGAGATCAATGACATTGTAAATATTCAAAAAGTCGTCAAAGCTTAATGACTCGATGTTGGTGTAATTTAATTACTTTGAAAACATTTGTGACTTATTATGTGATTGCAAATATGGAGAATTTTCGTAGCATTTTATTCTCTTGTTGTTATTATAAACATGCAATCATAAAAGGAAACTTTTAAAATTTGTGTTGTTTAATGTGAAATCGTATATAAGCTTAAATCATATATTATAAAGATTTTTTGGACTAAAATTTCGTGAAAATATATTTTATAATAGTAACACTAATGTGAATTATTTTATTTAAGTGTTATGATTCTCATCGAGAAAACTTTATTTAATTTGTGACTCTGCTATAGTACTAGAGTTTCATGGTTGTGACTAATCTTTTGTTCTTATTGTTGTAGAATATTGCATGGCAACAATCACATCTCTCATTGGAACAATACCGAAAGAATAGAGCGCCTTAAACTCTCTTAAGGTGTTGGATTTGGGAAAGAAAACCAATTCCTCGAGAGATTGGAAATTTGACACAAATTGTAAAAATGTAATTGGAAATCATGTTTTTCCTAATTAGAGAAAAATATTGTGACCATTGAAGACTATTTGAATTCTTGTAGAAATATGCAGTCCAATGGTTTGACTCATAGGTTGCCTTCAGTTCAGAGCTTGCAAATTTGAAATATCTTCAAGAAGAAGGGCATGCATGTGTCCTGCTGCTAGCACTTCAAATGTTCCTTCAAACATGCATAAATTGTGAGTAAAATTAATAAAATTTTATTTAGTATAGTTTCCTTATTCATTATCCTCATTCATGTATAGTCAAGCGCACAATCTGGACTTTGTTAATCTCATTCCTTTTGATTCCATTATTTATTCAGATATGCCTCAAATGCGACTTCGACTAGCTTTTGTCGTTCGTCGCTTAAAGTTGCAGATTTTTCATATAACTTTTTGGTTGGTATCATCCAAGGTACTTTTTCTCCTAACTTAGAAAACGTGAACTCTGTCATACAGAACTAGCTTTCAAGGGAATTGCCTCCGTGTCAAAGTCGTAAAACAGCGGACTGAAGTTCAATGTGGAACGTAAAATATTGTGTATTTTGCATTCAAAATCTAAAAAACAATTAGCATGCATCTTTGTGGACATGTCATAAATCTGAATCATAATATAATTACAGATTTACTATAATATTATTTCATAGCTAGAGCTTCACCAGCTCAGGGTCATCCAGTAGAGAAACAAAAACACCAGTCTAAAGCTGAATAAACATGAATCAAAGCATGAAGGAGATTCAAAACCTCTGCTTGGCTTTTGGCTCTAGAAATAGCAACCGGAACCATGGTTGATTCTCTCTTATTTTCACTGTTTTTTTTTTTGAATAACTCTTATTTTCATGTTAACAATATAGATAATAATTATAGTAGAAAAACAATGACGGCTAGGGTTTTAATATTGTATCGCAATGTCATAGCATATCAAAATTGAGTTACAACATATTATATAGCAAAACCGAAAAGAGCTCTCCTAACTTATAACAACATAAAGGGTCCAATAGCATAAATTCAATAACATAAGTTCAATCTTATTATCAAACACCTCCCCCTCAAACTCACGATGCAACAACATAAAACATCAAGAGTCTGTCAAACAAAAACTAAAAAAACATATTCAATAATATAAAACCAAAACAAAAAACATTCTAATACTACTCCTCAAGTTAAATCTTACTAAGCTTTACCCTTGTTAAAAATTAACCCTGAAAATAAACTAAATCAACTAATATCATAGCTAATAGAGAATAACAACCAAATAAACAGCAGCCGAAGCAATGAAAACATATCAAACCAAATCCAAATCAAACAGAAGAGCAAATACAGGGATAAGCAACCAAAATGTTCAAATCTACCTTTAATAAGAACTCATCACAAATAAATTGTGAACATTATCTCGACTCACCAAATTATCTAAAAGAAACACCATATTATGACGCGTCCGTCCTTCTTCACAAACAAATTGTGAGCACTTGACCGACCAAACAAACAAATTGTGAGCATTACTTACCAAACAAACAAATTATGAGCACTATCTTGTGTCACCAAACAAAACTGTGAGCACATAATTCACCGAACAAACAAATTGTGGGCATTATCTTGTCTCCCCCAAAGAACCAAATAAAACTTTGAGCACTTGACTCACCAAACAAAAACAAATTGTGAGTTTTATCTTGACTCACCAAATCGTGAGCACTTGACTCACCAAACAAAGTCATAGCAAGAGAAACTATGATAATCCCAACCCTTACAAGTACCTTTCTTGTCCATATGCCCTATAAAATACTCCCCGAAAATCAAACACATAACTGCCACCATTATCACCAACAAAAAAACCACACATCACCAACCTCGAAACCCTAAACTCTACTGTTACTTCTTTACCGAATCTTGTCACTAATGGCACATAAACTGCTCTCCTCATCAGTTGTTGGATCACAACATTTAACTTGGGTCTATATCCCATCACCAGCGGCTCGTAAACCATTCTACACACCAGTTGTTGGCTCACTCCACCCGAGTTAGGCCTAGTTCTCTTATGTCCACCGTTGTGAAGAGAGGAGGAAGATGGATACATGGATTCAAGATCTACTCTCGGGATGATACCAAAAATTCTAACTAGCTCGCCAGATTTCTTGGGGTCGCCGCCAGTGTACGGAATAGAACGCGTTGTCGTTGTCTGCCTTTTGGGTTTTGGTTTGGGTCGAGCACTAGACACAACTAGTTCGTTAAGCAGAGTACTAGATCCCATACTCTGCCAAACAGAATAGTCCTGTACGTTCCTTAACCCAAATAGCCGACAACGACAACGCGTTCTATTCCATACACCAGCGGAAATCCCATGAAATATGGGGAGCTCAGTAGAACATTTGGTATCATCACTAGAGTACATCTTAAATCTACGTATTCATCTTCTTCCTCTCTTCACGACGGTGTACACGTGAGACCTAGGCCCAACTTGAGTGGTGTTTGCCAACATTCGATGAAGAGCGTGATTTACGGGCTGCCGGTGACAAAATGTAGGCTCAACTCGAGTTGTATAAGCCAACAATCGATAAGGATAACAATTTATGGGCCATCAGTGACGAGATGGGTAAAGAAGATAAAGTAAGGTTCCGAAGTTGGTGTTGTGTAGTTTTGGTTGGTGATAATATTGGCAGTTATGCGTTTGATTTTTGGGGAGTATGTATATGGACACGAAAGCTTTGATCTAGGTGGTACTTGTTAGGGTTGAGATTATCATTTTGTCTATTACTAAGGCTTTGTTTATTTGGAATCGTATTTGGAAAAAAAAAAGGTTTGTTAAAAGATACTTTGATGGATTCACTTGGGGTTCTACATACACTAGGAAACACGTAGCAAATTTTACAAGATTTTATATAGCGAAACCTAAAATGACTCTCGTAACTTAGAAAATAAAAGGCTCAATAACATAAACACAGTCTTATTATCTAACGCCTCCTCTCAAACTCTTGACGTAACAACGGGAAACTTCAAGAGTTTTTCAAACGAACAAAATATTCATTAATATAAAACGAAAACAACTAATATATACTTACCCCTCAAGAAATATATTCAAGTATGATTTAAGCTTGTTACAAAACTAACCCTGAATATAAACTAAACCAATTACTATCATAGCCAAGGGAGAGGAGTAACCAAAGAAGGTGAAGCGATGAAACTATCTCAAAACTTATCCAAATCAAACAGAAGAGCTTATTGAAGGAGAACAAACCAAAATGTTCAAATATGTCTTTAATGTGAACTATCCACAAACAAATTATGAGCATTATCTGTACTCATTACATTATCGAAAACAAACACAATATTATGATGCTTCACAATCAAAATGTGAGCATTTGACTCACCATACAAACAAATTACGAGAATCATCTTGACTCATCAAACAAACAAATTATAAGCATTATCTTGCCTCACCAAACAAATTGTGAGTACTTGACTCATCAAATAAACAAATAAACAAACAAAAAAATTGTAAACATTATATTGTCTCACCAAACAAAGTCGTATCAAGAGACACTATGGTAATCTAAACCCTTACAAGTACCACCATGACCACAATTTTATTGCCCCATAAAATACTCCTAAAAAATAAAACACATAATAATGCCACCATCATCACCAACCAAAAATCACTCAGCACACCCCTTGGAACCCTAAACCTTAATTTCACTTCTTTACCCGATCTCGTCATTGACAGCCCATGTATTGCTCTCCTCATCAACTCTTGGCTCACACCACTCGAGTTGGGCATAGATCTCGTCACTAGCGGCTCCTAAACTGCTCTCCACACCAGTTGTTAGCTCACTTCACTTGAGTTGGGCCTAGATTTTGTCTATCCACCGTTGTGAAGAGAGGAGGAATATGGATACGTAGATTCAGAATCTACTCTCGGGATGATACCAAGTGTTCTATTACCCAGCTCTTCAGATTTCATTGGGCCGCTGTCAGTGTATGGAATAAAACGCGTTGTCGGCTTTTTAGGTTTTGGTTTTGGTTGAGGACCAAACACTACTATTTTGTTACGTACTCTGCCTAACAGAATAGTCGTGTCTGGTCCTCGACCCAAACCAAAACCCAAATAGCTGACAACGACAACTCATTCTACTCCATACCTTGGCGGCGAACCCATGAAATTTGGCGAGCTCGGTAAACACTTAGTATCATCTCGAGAGTATATCATAAATCTATATATTCATCTTCCTCCCTTCTTCACAACGGTGGAGACACAAGATCTAGGCCCAACTTGAGTGGTGTGCGCCAACAATTGATGAAGAGAGCGTTTTACGGGCCGTTGTTGACAAGATCTAGGCCCAACTCGAGTGGTATGAGCCAATAGCTGATGAGCAAAGCGGTTTATGGGTCATCAGTGACGAGATTGGGTACGGAAGTGAAAGAAGGGTTTCGAGATTGTTGTTGTGCGGTTTTTGGTTGGTGATGATAGTGGTCGTTATGTGTTTGATTTTCGGCGTGTATGCATATGGGCATGAAAGCTTTGATCTTGGTGGTACTTGTTAGGTTTGAGATTATCATTGTGTCTCTTACTAAGCTTTGTTGTTTACTTGGAATCGTGTTTGAAAAAAAAAATGTTTGTTAAAAGATACCTAGATGGATTCACTTGGGGTTCTACACACACTAGGAAACACATTATAGATTAGTACAAGATATTATATAGCAAAACCTAAAATAACTCTCCTAACTTAGAAAATAAAGGGCCCAATAGCATTAGCACAATCTTATTATCTAACGCCTCCTCTCAAACTCACGATGCAACAACATGAAACTTCAAGAGTTTTTCAAACAAAAAAATATTCATTAATATAAAACAAAAACAACTAATATTCTAATACTACCCCTCAAAAAATATATTCAAGTAAGCTTTAAGCTTGTTACAAAACTAACCTGAAAATAAACTAAACCAACTAATATCATAACCAAAGGAGAGGAGTAACCAATGAAGCTGAAGCGTTGAAATCTTATCTAAACAAATCCAAATCAAACAAGAGCCCATAGAGGGAGAACCAACCAAAAGGTACAAATTTGCCTTTAATGAGAACTCTATACAAACAAATTATGAGCATCTTCTTGACTCATCATATTATTCAAAAGAAACACCATATATAGTAAATATATTTTTTTAAATAATAATATCCATTTTGATACATTTTTACCATTAGTAACTGTGGTCCTTAAATAATGCAAAAAAATGTAACCTCAACTTAGTTCCTTAATAATGCATTATTGGTACTCCTTCAAAAAAAATGACGGTACAGTACTGCATGACCTTAGGAGTTAAACTAAATATTGAATCCACGGAAAGACAATGATTCCTTTCATTTAATTAAAATTTGAAACTTTTAATCACATTATAAGTGATTATCAGGATGGCCATTGATCAACTTCTTTGGGGAGAGGGAGAAAACAATTGAAACATCTTCTTTTTTCGGATTACCTTCAATTATTGATAGTGTTTTTTCGTCCAAATCGATAACAGCAGTACATAGCGTGTGAAGCAATGGACCTAAGAATAAGGAAGAAGTAAAATGTAATAATCAAAAGAAAGTTCAAAAGAAGGGGTTCATATGTATCCAAATTACCTGTCATATAGATGGGATTTTTTTCGTCATCTGCGTCTCCTAGAATTGACAGAAAATCCTCTTTTGTTGTTTTTGTTAAGACATTTGCCCTTTTCTGCCTGCTGATTGAACTCTCATCTTGTGCCTTCAATTTAAAATCCAACGACTTTAGTCAACTTATGATAGAAACCTGTAAATAACTTTTGAGTTCAACTTATGATATGTTTATAATTTGTTTTCCGCTTTTTTTCATTACGTGCATTAAAATAGTTAATGAACAGAGTCCTTATACTGTCAATCAATCATAATCGAATCGTAATCGTCAGATCATAATAAACGTTCGACTTTAATCATAACCACCTCTAAGGTCATGCATATGAGTGGTTGCAATTTGCTCTGACAATATAAAATGCTGACAGTGTAAAACCTAAAACATTTGACACTGAAAGTGCATGATAATTAAATTCAAATCTTATCTTATATGAGTAATACAATTTAATCATGCTCTCTTTAGGCCTGTGCAATTAAACCAGTACACCAGCGGCCCCAATATTAAAACTGAACTTCACAAGACTTGTATCTGTGACTTAAATGCACCCTCAAATATAAAGTGGATTGAGATATTTCCATGACTCAGAAAATGGATAGGTATCTGTCGGTAATTCTATGCAATGTTAATTCAATATATGAACAAGGGTGCATGTGTGTGTCGGATAAAATGGTCTTAATAAAAAAAATAGGAAAACAAGACTTGTATTTTCTGAAAAACTTACCTGATCAATATGTAGGTGACGATACATGTTTGCATGGAAGAAAGGTGTTTCTCCAGCCTCATGAATTGAAATTCGCTTCTTGGACGCAGTTTCAACATTAACAATCCTACGATTACTTATTTCAATTAGGTTATAAGAATGCCCCACCGAAATTTCTGATGAACGAATCCTCTGTTAAAACAAGAGCAGAACATATTATAAACATTAAATTCACAAGAGTTCATTAAAGTTAAAAAATGCAAAGGCTCTAAAATCAAACATTTATAGCATCGTCAATGCCAGTAGCTTCAAGAATGCCTCGCGAAATGAAGTTGCGCCCAATCCCACCAGCTACAATTTCATCTTCAGCTGGAGGTACTGAATTTAGAGTGAATGCCTAAGGATCATAAAGCAAATTTTGTTCTTAATACTTACATTACATGTTTTTTTATATTAAGAGATCATTTGAAATAATAGGGAATTTTTACCAATCCATTGCTATTAAATGCAAACGCAGAGCTTGGAAGCTCCCCAGCATATGTATAACCAACAAAGAATAGCCCATTTGGCAATATTCCTTTAATTAAGTAGCTGCATAACATAAAGACCAAAAAAGGAAAGAATACTTATAAAGCCATTTTATTCAAATTCCAAAACAAAAATAGACTATAAACGCTTACGTGTGACCAACAAGGACAGCATTTGCATCCTCATTGTGTGCTGCAATTGCCATAGACTCACCAACAACAAGAACTGTAGAACACTCATTTGAGGAATCATCTTCTAAACTTTTCAATCCTTCTTTTGGAACAAATGCAAGAATTTCCTTCTTGAAATTAATAAGTAAAATCTGCTCACAAACAAAAAATTAACTAGACATTAATAAGAAAATGTTGCTATTAATTATATATATATATATATATATATATATATATATATATATATATATAATGCAACAACATTGGTGTATGTTTCTAGTAGAAGAAATTTACATCAAGAAGAGGCACACCACTTCCAGCTGCAGTCCCCAAGAGTTCATCCCAATACATAGGGAATTTGCTTTTATTATTATCAAAAAGTGCTTTGAGAAGTGATTCTGATTGAGGAGTTTGAGTTTGAGCAAAGGGTCGAAGCTGATTTTGAAGTATGGTGTCTGCAGCCACTCTATTTTTTATCCGTTGGGAGAATCTTTGGCCTATTAAGAAACCCATTTCGTATGAATCTTTGCATGGTCCAACTTCAAACATCTCAAGTTTTTCACGTTCCATTCCAATGAACACAAATTAGATTATTGTCTTATCCTCATATTCTGCTTAGCTACTGCTCATGAATAAATGTCTGAGTTAGCATTTAGCAAGTGTTAATGACTCGTGATTGGGTGGGTCGATCGTATTATTACCCATTTCTTCTTCTTGTACCCATATTATCCTCATTGTTTATGGCTTCGGCCTCTTTCTTTATCTACTTGTTACCCCCTCACTTATTATGTTATACCCCACACCTTCAAATGTTGTTTCTTTCAGTTTTGCCCTCTTTAATTACTTCAAATTATTACTGACTGGCCAAAACTTTCCAAACACTAACCGAAGTTTCCGAAACAAAAATTACACATATGTTATAATTTCAAAAAAAAAAAACGTAAGATCTCTGCTCCCTCCCCTTAATAAATTCTTCATCCAAACACACCTTAATAATGTCTTGAATCAACTAATTATCTGAATTTCAAGTAGTAAAGATGTCTTTGAAATACTCCTTTAGGATCCTGCGGATATCTTCCTTTGTTTCCATGGTATTACTAAAATTATCTTAATAATGAACACAGAGAAATAATAAAACGAATAACCTTGTACACGTAAAATTTAAATCCAAAACAATTCCAAAAAAAAAATTGGACAAATACTTTTTCTACCGTGTACTTTTCTAGCGCGCCATATTTTTTCCATAAATGCCCTTGAGCATTTCGGATTATATATAATCCAAAAAGAGTTTTCTCCTTATTTTTGGGTGAAAAAATTGAGTTTTTCACCAATTTAGATTATAAAATCCGAAAGGAGTTCGGATTTTATAATTCGAATACCTCATATAGAAGTTTGTAACAGGGATAGTCAATTAAAGAACCATATTAATCATTGTGACCTTCATCCTATTGTTTTAGGTCATTGTTAGTTGTTTCCACCATGTCCTAGTCGAAAATCTGGTTATCAGAATATTTGATCACATTGCTTCAAAACTTGTCCAGAAAATCAGAAACGAATCAAGGAACAAGACACCCGTAGAAGGGACTTCTTACTAGACTTCACCCCTCAAAATCCAAAATTTTAACATTTAGACCTATTTTTAATTTTTTTTTCATATTCTCAGAAAAATCAAAAAAAAAATCTCATTAGCTTTATTTGATTTTTAGAATTTTTTTGTTGTATTTTTATATTTTATTTGACAAGTTTTATCATTTTATACTTTGTTTTTTTTAATGTTTTTAAAAGCAACATTCACAAATTGCAATTTTATACTTCGTGCTTTTTTCTCTTTTAATATACGATGTGATTAGGGTACTGCAGCAGGCGACCCCTCTGCTCTTATCTTCTTTTTTTTTTAAATTACAATTGTTAAAGTGAAAGATATTCTAGTTGAGAGGCATTCTAATTGTTATTTATATATAAGCATATTTCAAATTATATATTTTGAACTGTATTTTTTTATTCAGATTATATAATTCGAACGACAGACATATTTTAGAAATAAGCCATAAGACATGTGAGAAAGCCATTGCACATGAGAAGTAATAGCCAAAAATTCAAAAAACTAAATTTTTTATAAAAAAAAAAAACGTTGGGTCCTACCCTCTTTAGTTTTAGGGCAATCTAACAATGGGAACATTTTGACCCCAAACATGCGATTAGAGCCATGTCTTAAGGAACAGTATAAGTAAAAGTATACCCGAAAATACGGTTTAAATGATAAAAAATTGTAGTGACATTTAGGTCATGTTTGTTTCAACTTTAAAAAAATGGATTTTGGGTTAAAAGAATTTCAGGTTTTTTTAGACATTTTTAAAAAAATATGAAGCTATGTATGTTTGTTTACTATCATAAAAATCATTTTTTTAGACTTAAAACTCTTATACTTTAGTTCCTTATTAAAAAATGATTTTTTTTAAAGGTGAAAAAATTGACTTAGAGTCCGTTTGTTATAAGAAAAACAATCATTTTTTTTAAAAAAAATAATCACTTTTATGAATTTTGTATCTGTTTGTTACGACTTTTTAAAAAAATCAGAATCTAAAAAAACAACTTCAAAGTTGTTAAGAGTAGCTTATCAAAAAATAGATTTTTTTAGAGGAGAGATAAAATATGGGTCAAAAGATTGAACTAATTTATAACAAAAATTTTTTTTTTAAAGAAGCTAAAATGGAATAAATAACCAAACGCTTAGTCTCTCAAGCACAAGGAGTGCCAAATGAGAACTTAGGAAACAAAGCATCAAGTTTACCAAAAAAAAAGTCAAGCGTTATAGGCTTATAGCCAAATAGCAGGCACGCTTAGAAACACTGAAAATAGACTGAAACATATTGAAACTAAATAACAACTCTCAAACATAAAAGAGGATTAAGCCACCATGTGTGGTAATTAAAAGCAAAATTAGGATGATTTGCCTTCAACCACCAAAAAGATTGGAGCTTAATTTTATCTAGAAGTTGATTAATAGAATTCCCCGTTTGTTGGAAGACTCTAGAATTCATATCACGCCAAACAATCCAGACACAAGAGAGCCATATCAAGTAGAGAGCAGAAGAAATGATTTTAGAGAAGCTACCCAGCGATCTGAACTGAATGATGTGGTCATGAACATTAGCTGGCTTGACTGAGGCAAACCCGAGCCAAGTATAAATATCAAACCAAATATGACCAAATAATTCACAATGCAAGAATAGGTGGTCAATATCTCTACATAGCCACAGCCGCCTGAGCAAAGTAATGCAATTTGTTGGAGTACCCTTCTCCTGAGTAAGTTGTCGGTTGTTGGAAGGCGGTTACGTAATAAGCGCCAAGAAAAAATGTTGACTTTTAAAGGAACCTCCTTGTGCCAAAAGATGGAAGTATGATTATTATGTAGAGATTAGTCTCTTGATGTCAGATAATTGTAAACACTAGCAACATTGTATCTTAAAGAGGGATGAAGTTGTCAAGTTCATCTGTCACTCACATCAACCTGCAATACAATTGATAGTAAAAGCACACAACAATCACTATCCAATTCTTCCTCCCAAGCAAATAACCTCCAGCGCCACTTCCATGCCTCACCGCCCTCCCCCCAACCTAACGAAAACATGTCTGCCACAGTTGCCAATTTGTTATCGGAAAGATCAAAAAGACGACTGAATCTATCATTCAAAATTCCTCCCTCTAACCAAGGATCCTACCAAAATAAAGTTCTTACGCCATCCCCTACCTCACGCCGTAAATGATCAGTAAACCAACTACCATCGCCCACTCCAGTGTCCCTCTGAATGTTAAGCAAATTATTCCACCACACCAAAGCTAATCTCCCCCCATTTCTATAGTTCCTCCTTCCTCACCATACCTCGCAGCAAAGACTCTATACCACAAACTGCTTTTTTCTTCCCTCAACCTCCAACACCATTTTCCAAGTAACGACAAATTGAACTCCTTAATCCTCCTGACCCCCAAGCCTCCCTCCTCCTGTTTGAGACAGATAGTGTCCCAATTTATCCAAGATATTTTCCTAGATTCCCCACTCCCACCCAAAAAAAACAGTTAAAAATAGATTCAAGGGAAGTAATGATACCTGCAGGAGCCTTGAAGAAGGAAAGGAAATAGACCGAGAGTGAAGATAGAACAGACTTCAGAAGAACTATGCAGCCACCCATAGATAAATTGCGACTCTTCCACCCAGACAATCTAGAATTGACCCGCTCAACCAATGGTTTCCAAAAATTCATTTTCCGCGAGTCACCACCAATGGGAAGTCTCAGGTAAAAGAAAGGAACATGACGAATTTTACAATTTAGAACTGTTGAAATCTCGTTCAGTTTATGAAAATTGACCTTAAGACCAGAGGTCACCTCAAAAAGCAGGAGTAAAGTTTGTATCAAAACAAACTAAATTATTTTTTCAAAAAAAGTGATTTTTTCTCCGGTAAACAAACGCAAAATAGATTCTGATTTTTCATAAAATCTCTTAAAAATAATCTATAAATTATTTTATATCAAAATTACTTTCATTTTAATCAAGAACAAATGTGCCCTTGGTTCCATGTTTTTTGAAAAAATTGATTTTGGAAAAGCGGGTAGGAATAGCTTTTCATTTTGAGGCTAAATTGATATTTTTTTTAAAATTTGAAACAAACACAAAAAAAAAATTAAAAAAAAAGTGATTTTTTGGTTAAAAAAATAGATTTTTTTTCAAACAAACTGCCCTAAATATGTTGGAGTCCATATTCAAACCGCAATTCTAATTTCAAAACTCTTTTAAACAACAACGAAAAAACCGGACAATGCATTCAAAAATAAATGGGATAATGTTGATCAATAAGATGCTGCATCGAGTACAAGTGAATAGTGATTATAATAAAACTCGCACAGAAAGATTGTGTGAATCCAAATCCAGGAACTGAGTCTTCTGGGTGATGGAGGAATGTGCAGAATCTTGCTGGCAATAGAATGCATCCAATTTAAATGGTGGGGATGCCATGATTCAGATTCAGACAAGAGCACCTCATATGCAGTGCCTCTGTCCAATACCCCACTCACTCATTGTTCTCGGGAAGGAAATACATTATAAATTTAAACCTTTCTTTTTAGGGCATGATTCTTTCTTGAAGTATTAATAAATTCAAATCAAACATTTGTTAATTACGATCTAGGGTTGAGCTGAGCGACATAAGCCACTGTTTATTTATTTTTTGGGGTGTAAACATAAGCCACTATTTTGATTACATTGTACTAGTTTACTTATACTTGCACATCTTCAATTATATATAAATATGTGGTTAAATATGTCAGTATTTTCAAATAAAATATTCTCTGCACGCTCCTGAGGAGATTAATCCTTTGAAATAATTGAGATCTACTTAAGAATTTGACATCTTCCAACAATATCTTTTATAGGTGCTCTAAAAAAAGTTAACAATTATTTATAAGTCAAATATCTTTTGTGGTTTTTAAGTTAAACATTATAACTAGTTAGTACTTTAAGTTTTTTGTTTGCAATAAATTTGTCATTTAAATCATAAAATATTTTCACCGTTACACTTTTTTCATAAAACTCTGATAAAAATGTGTTTTTGTGGACGTTTAATGATAAGTTGGTAGGTCAAAAGTCATAATTCTCCAAACTATAGTTCATATATTTACTATTCAGTCATGATTTGAAATGAATTGATTGATTACTTGTTTATAATGTTATTCGCGAAACATTTATTTATAAAATTATGTTTGAATTCAAAAACAAAAAAGATTAAATGTGTGTAAATAATCATGTATGGTGTTATAAACAATTTTGAATGATCGACCTCGATGTAATTAATTTACAAACAACTAATGTTGTTAACTTATTTTGAGATAATTTAATTGCTAGTGGATGTAAAAAAAGATGCGAATCAAGTTCAATTAATCAAAAAATTACTCACACACCCTATCAAATATAATATATGTAAATTGGGTGTAATAGATCAGTTTGATTCACCGGATTGACTTTTTTAAAAACGAAAAGAAAATTATTTTAAAATATTTAAAAATTGGTTTTCTTTTCAAAAACTATATAATTTTTATACGATTAAAACAAATATTTGAGCTAAAATGAGAAAAATACTATATAATGATGAAAAAATATAAATACAACATACTTTTTTAAAATAACACCACTAATATAGTGTAAAATTGAAAAATAATGATAAAATATAATATTTTACCTTAGGTTTTGGTTGATCAGTTTTAAAATACGTAAACTGATACCCGAACTAAAAAAATTTGGGTTTGATTTGTTTAATTAAAATATTGGGTTTGATTTGGTGTCGAAAATGAAAATAAATAAAAACGAACCAACTCAATTGGTTTAATTTAAATCTTGGGATCCATTGAGTCAATGTTTGGTTCTTATATCCTAATTATGCCATGTGAAAAATTTAGGTTGCTAACTCAGTGGATGTAAGTGAGTCAAAAGAAAATCTATTTTGGTGGCGTCAAAAGAAAAAGTTAGCTGGTGGAAATAAAAATACGTGTATTTTTCTCCCAAAATAAAGTTTGATGAACGAAGAATTGTAAAATGGGGGAAATCAGTTCATTCGGTATTATTACTCGAGATATGGAACCCCCCGTGTTGTAGATTTGTGAATTAGGAATGTATTTCTGTTAATGTGTTACGTTAGTTCATATAGAGCTTAGTTATAACTTTAGTTAGATCTTTCATTAATGAAATGTGACATTGATTTTCTAAATTAATCGATCATTTAATTGAATACCGAGTTTCTAAAAAAGAAAAATTACTTGATATTCCCTCCATCCTTATTTATAGGAGTATTTTACAAAAAAGTTTTGTCCCTAAATATAGGATCATATACAAATTCCTAGATGCATTGATTACTCTTTTTCTAAATATACCCCTTATTAATACTATCAATTTGTCTTGGTATATGAAAAGTTAACATTAAATATATATTTAATTAAGGGTAATCTAGTAATAGTGACACACATTTGAGACAACTTTATTACTCCAACAATTTTTCTTAATACACGTGATTTTTGTAAACTACTCCTATAAAAAGGGACGGAGGGAGTATATGATTTATATGTGATCAAAATCAAATTTTTGTTGTTATACAAAAGCTATTTACACAAAATATTTTTTTATAACTTGTAATAAAGAGAGTTCAAATAATACTCTTTTTTTTGTGAACAGTTCAAATAATACTAATTAATTCATTAGAGAAAAAAACAACTCGTAAAAAATTAATGTGCTATTATTTGTGAAAATATATGTTATTTTATTTTCAAAAATATAAGTTTATGGAATTGCTAACTTATGCCTTGAGGGCGAAATTAATATGAAAATTTTGTCTTGAAAATTATGCATATTTATTTCTCAGAGTTACAACTTAATTTTTTCAATAAATATTTACTATCTATGAAATTCTTAAGAAGTACCCTTATAAAACATGTTAGCACGACCCATAAGTTTATTTTAACTTTATAATAATGAGATATGAAGTTCTTAAAATGATTCATTGCGATGGAGAGAATACGAAGTCATGCTAATAATGATTTTGCATTATTTTCAATGTTTTAAAAAGTTCACAAAATTGTTCATTTCAAGATTCTATTAGTTTTGTTAACAAACTAAAATTAACACAAGTATTAGAAAGTTAAATAAGGGCCCAAGTAGGCTAAGTAGCTCAAGTTAAGGTTTCATGTTTTTTTAACCAAGCGTCAAATACGCATAAGTACATAGAATAATCCTTAAATCGGATAACATCGTAATAGATGACAATTCTTCTTTAAAAGATTTAATATTTCAGCAAATTAAGACTTTAGGTTTAATTCAAACAACATGCCATTTTATTTGTATAATTTTTTCATTTTTTTTGGGCCAAGTTTCCTTTAATTTCTCTGTTTTTTCTTTATCTTAAACACATATTTTCGTTTATTTTAAAAAAAATAAATATTACGATAAAGTAGATGTTAGTTAGACGCAATTGATAAGTTTGTTTTTTTTTTAAAGACACGCAGTTGATCAAGTTGAAACCTAATAAACCCTCCTTGAACCAATTCCAATATTTGGACTGACAAACACTAGATTGTTTTCTTTTATTTTTATAAAATAAAACAAATCATTTTTATACAAAATACTGATAACTCTGTCTTTTTTTTTCTATATAGACAAAATGGAAAACAACTAGGAGTGGACATGGTTCGGTCTGGGATGAAAATTAAATGAAACTGAACTGTTTGATGAATTTAAAATAATTAAACCAAACCGAACTGTTTGTATTTCGAATTGAACCGAACTGTTCTAAACTGAATCGAACTATTTCAAACCAAACAAAAATGTTATTATTGGTACCATTGAAAAAAATATAAAAAACCAAACAAAATCGAATTTTAGAAGATACAGTCGAACCGAACTGTTTCGAACCGAATAGAAATGTTTTGAATTGAATCGAACTGTTTCAGAACTGTTAGTAATTGTTCAATTTTTTTTTGTTTGGTTCAGTTCAGTTTTTTAGTTTTTTTGCCCACCCCTAGAAACAACCATCAAAACTCACACACAAGTATATAATGTCAGAGTTCGAATACCAACCACTCACTCCATCTTTTAATTATAAGATGTCTTCTACTCCTATCTAAAATATTTTAATTACTCATAAGAAAAAACCAAAAACATTGAAACCAATACAATCATTAATTAATCTAACTTTTTATTATATTTTTACAAAAATACCCTTATAAAATGTGAAACATTAAATAGATCCAATAATATTTAAAAAATAATCATAAATTAAAGGGCATAGAAGTCTTTTAATCAATAATAATTATACCTTAAAAATTGTAACATTTATTTATAAATAAGACCGATTTTTTTTTTGTTTTGAAAATTTTCTTATATTAAAGACCGAAGGGAGTATAAGATATCTTATGCTCCTCTCTAAAAAAAGAAAAAGAATATTTCTTTTACTTTTTCTTTATCCCTCGACACAAACTGGTTTCAATAACTAGACTCTAACTCGTACGATGCAAGGATTTTGTAGAGCTTCATATATAATTATCAAATTGGCTATATTATTATTTGTATAGTTGCATTCAGGATTATGTTATCAAACTACCTCAAAAAGCAACAAAAACAAAATATGGACTGCAATAAAAATGACAAATTAAAAGAAAAAATATATACAAAAGTTTGCACCAAGAAATCGGTCCTAACCGCAAAAGCTGTTAAATCTATAAAAATGAAAAGGAAAATAAACTGTTATGTGGTAATCGAAAGAAAAAAAATAATAATGAAAAGAAACTGTTATGCGGTAACCAAAAGAAAAAAATAATAATAATAAAAAGGAACCGTTACGTGGTAATTGAAAAAAAAATAACAATGAAAAAGAACCGCTAATAATAAAAATAAACCGCTATCAAAAAAAGGAATTGCAATGACGTTAGTGGCTTTTTGAAAAAATAATTTTTTCATGTGCTACCTGAATCAATTCCTTGCAGACCTTTTTTTCATAAAAATTAATTAGGTCCGTCAAAAAGAACGAGGTTATAGTTATTAGGTTCAATTGCATGATGGTGAGAGAGATGAAAGTGAGTGAAAAATGATTTAGGGATTGTGAGATCGGAAGAAAGAGGACTCGAGATTTGTGTTGAATACATAACATTAAAGCAATCACATGTCATAAAAAATATCAGTACCTTGTTGCTAAGAGTTGTAAATTAGAAGCATTCGGTACCTGGTTCATTCCCACCAAGAGCATTATGTGATAATTAAAAGAAAAAATAATAATAAAAATGAACCTCTAACAATGAAAATGAACTGTTATAAAAAAAATTGCAATGACGTTAGTGACTTATAAAAAAATGACATTTTCATGTGCTACCTGATTCAATTCCTTGCAGACTTTTTTTGATGAATATACAACGTTGAAGCAATCACATGTCGTAAAAAAATCAGTAGTCTGGTGGTAAGAGTTGTCAATTGAAAGTATGTGGTACCTGGTTCGATCCCCATCAGAGATTTTTTTTCATAAATTTTATTCAAAACTAAAAATTAGTGTTAATCATTAAGGTTAAGCCAACACTACCTATTATAAAGATAAAGACACAGATTAATATACTTGCTATGAGGAACGTAAATTCGTTTCCCTCAAAAACTAAAAAAACGTAAATTCGTTCTCTTTCTTACTTCATTTTTTTTAATTAGGAGTCTTTCTTACTAAATTACTAATAACAGGTGTAAAATTAACACATTTTTAACAAATTTATCTCTAAAAAAAACCAAATTTATTCTCAGCAATTTTTTCTTGATGCCGTGACCTATATTGAAGAATTTTATAATACGAAACAGAGAGTATAGTAGTTCTTCCTCTCAAAAAAAAAGGGACAGAGAGTAGTATTTCTTATCTCCCACAGTTAAATCGATCTACAAATGAAAAATACTAAATTAATTGGCGAAAAAATTGACTAATCTTATTTCATTGAATAGATTATTAAATACTTTCTCCGGTCTCTATTATAAAAAAATTTTAAAAAAAATTTGATCCTATTTATAAAAAAATGTCACAACTTTTAATGTATAGTTATTGCTTAAAAAACTTTTCTATCCCTCATTTAATGGTTCTTTTTTTAATATTAGTAAGTCTATTTAATATTTCACAATTTTTTATGAGAGTATATTTGTAAAAATATTCAAAAAGTTTCATTAATTAATGATTGTATTGTTTTTAATATTTTTTGATTTTGTTTCTTATAACAACGACAGAAAGAAGTAATATACACACAATACGAATTTGCATTTTACAAGGGCAAAAGCATAAAATATTGGAAACTGCAGTGGTGCTGTGGGAGACATCGATCAAAGTCTAGGAACTTGTTGCAGCTGAGAAAAGACGAGACCCGAGATACAGCTGAAGATGGACTCGACCTGCTCATGATCTTGCATACTTTGAACATCAGTAAATATATATTTAATTAGAAAAAGAAATAGTATATCATATTCAAACCTTAACCTAACTCTAATTGGAAGATAGAGGGCTTCACAAGCTTGTTAGATACCTTGACCTAACTCTAAATGGAAAACTATCAAGTATCGTGTGCGAACCTGTTGGAATCCATTTTACCGTACCAAAGGAACCCCACAACCATTGTTAATTACTATTAAAGCAAATACAGTATAGTCCAAGATCTTACACAAGCCACGCCAGTCATAACAAGAAGAAAGGTTTAATTAATTAACTATATTTCCTTAAGGGTAAGAACGTGCAGGTGCTTTTAGTATAGATAAATCTCATGTGTATGCAATAACTGAATACAAATATCAAAATATTAAGGAAAAAGATATTAAAAGAAAGAGATCAGAAGCAAGATGAAAGAGATAATAGGAAGGAAAAAAAAAAAAAAGGGAGCTCCCTTCAGTCCAAATACAGGAAGCTTAAGATTCAATTTGTCTCCCGCATCATTCACTCATTTGCTGAGTATACTTAATTACATTCACTCAGCATTTGGATGAATGAGTCAGCAGCTAATTAAATCTTACGGCAACCCATGAGTGGACTAAAGAAAGCTCTCTCATTACCATTCGCCATGCATCCTTCCATGATTCTATCAACTAGATCTGTGTGATATATACATATTCAATAAGCATTGTTAATTAAATATACTAGTAATAAATGAAACTCATACAAATCGTATCTTATAAGAGTATGATATGGTATATGTAAGGACGATCGATGAGCTAGCAACTCTTAGGGAGTCACTATATCAACAAGCAAGAAGCTCTGATGATGACAGTGAACATGAAGGAAACCATTCCTCTCATGGCTTTTTATAACCTCAAATGGAAAAGGCATGGACAAACATATGGTTAAGTGGAGTATCATTTAACTTTATTTATCTAATGCTCCCTCAATCCTTTTTTTTTACAGAAGTAGTTACAAAAAATATTTATCATATACAAATTTATAGATGCATTGATTACTCTTTTTTCTAAATATACACATTATTAATACTATCAATTTGTCTTGGTATATGAAAAGTTAACATTAAATAAATATTTAATTAAAGGTAATATAGTAATAATCACACACATTTGAGACAACTTTATTACTTCAACAACTTTTCTTAATACCCGTGATTTTTGTACTTATTACTCCAACAACTTTTCTTAATACTCGTGATTTTTGCAAACTATTTCTTTAAAAAGGGACGGAGGGAGTATTCATTTACTATAGTTTATAATATATGAAATAGACATGGATAATAGTTATTTGATCTCTAAATGTGTGAGGAATAATCACAATAATCTATTAATGTATCAAAATTTCAAAATAGTTTTTGATTGAGCATTTTGTTTGTCAAAACAGTTACTAACACTAAAATAATCTCTCAATACTCATAATGACTTTTTTCATATAAGGACTAAAATAATAATAAGTAATACTTATAATGACTGATATGACAATAAGTATGTATATTAAATGACTAATATGACAATATTAATAAAGTATTTTTATGTTTGTGACTATTTTAACTAACGAAATGCACAATCAATGACTATTTTAAAATTTTGATACATTAAAAGACTATTGTAACTATTAAAATGATTTTTACCCCTATGTATAAATACAATTAGAAGATTAGTGAGACGTGTTCACTTATTAAAATGAATTCCCTTAATATATTTTTGGCAAAATTACACAATTTGTCCCTTAACTTAATTTCAAGTAACATTTTCGTCCTTTATTTTTTTTCCCGATTTAATCCTTTATGTTATAATTAAGTAACATTTTCGTCCTTTATCTTTTTCTTTTCCCGATTTAGTCCTTTCTGTTATAAAATGTCAACATTGTTGTCCTTTTTTATCAAATCAAAATAAAAAAAAAATCATAAAAAACAACTTATAAAAAATGATAACAATGTTGATATTTTAGAACATAAAGGACTAAATCGGGAAAAGAAAAAGATAAAGGACGAAAATGTTACTTAATTATAACATAAAGGATTAAATCGGAAAAAAAAGATAAATGACGAAAATGTTACTTGAAATTAAGTTAAGAGACGAATTATGTAATTTTGCTTATATTTTTTGTGCTCACTCTTTTATAAATAGGTGGCTGATAAATAAAATAAACTTGAGCTTGGGAAAAAAATATTTTATAAGTCATTTTAACTTGTGTCTTAATGACTAAAGGTATTAAAAGACAAATTTAATGTTTTATTTTTTAACATATGTCCTAACGACACAAGTTGAGATTTTCCTTATTTTATACACTCTCTAGTCATTATTTTTTGAAATAGTCATTTGGTCATTATTATAAACAAAAGTTAACATTTCAACTTCATTGAATAAGTGATATATGTGGTCTATATACATGTCTTATTCAATAAATAAAAAAAATGCATTTTTGCTTATAATAATGATCAGAGAATGTAGAGTGATCACATTAATTATAAATTAAATATATAAAAATGTTAACGAGTGTCCTGGAGCACTCATTACAAACCATTAGTGATAATTATTTATGAAAATATGTATTTTTAATGTATTAAAAATTGAAATACTTAACTTTTTTTAAAGAATAATCGTTTGAAAGATGGTGGCGTTAGTTAACTAGATCCTCAATTATAAAACAATAACACGTATTAAAAAAATACGAAATATTAAAAAATATAGTTGGTGGCGTTTAACTATATAATGCAATCACAATGAGAAATTATGTGTACAACAACTTTTGTGACAAATTTTTTTTTACTGTTTTTATTTTACAAAAACAATAGAAAGAAAAAAAGATAAAAAAGTAAGAATACAATGAGAGTATCAGAATGAGTTGTCAAGAAATGTTTACGCAAATATCATTTCTCACCACAATAGAGCAATTAAACATATTGTCTAAATTACCTTCTAGAATCAATAAATTTGATCATTTGATATATAAACACTTAATTATATTTTTAATCTCTCTATTTTATCATACTTACAAAATAGTCTAACCTTTTAAAAATAGAATATTTTGTGCCTTCAAGTATTATATTTGTTGCAACTATGAACCAAACTTATATTTTTGTAAAATTATATTTGTTGCAAATTTCGACATTTTGGGAAAATAAGTTACTATTTTATTTTTACAAAATTGCAATAAAAATCGCAACAAATATGATATTTAAGGGTTAAATTTCATATTTAAATCAAAATTATTTTCATTAGCATTATAAAATAGAAAAAAATAGAAATACAAAAATAAAAAGTTAAGGCCGCGTTTGGTTTGAGCTTATGAAAAATAGCTTATGTAAATAAATAAGATTTTATTTTAATATATAAGCTCTCACTAACGAAAATTGTATCTTCATAAACTATTTTTTCATAAACTACATTAAAAACTTATAAATAATACATAAAAACTTATTTATTTGCATAAGTTATTTTATATAAGCTCTAAAATAAGATAATCCAAACGGACCTAAAATTCAATGGGATACCGATAAACTCCCGAGGAGGAAATTATATATTATTTATTACAACTATACTATTTTCTAATAAATTTTTTAAAAAATATTGAGTCCACTGTCATGATTATTATCTCAAGTTTCAATTGGGTGTCATTAAACGCCTTAGGAAAAAAAAAAGGGTGTCATTAAACTTTACTCAAATGATATCATTTGACTATGTGAACTATTTATGCGATATACATCGACCATATTTTTTTTTACTATTGTATGAAGACAAATGGTAGCATATAAGATGCTAAATTTGTTTTAATGAATATTTTCAAAATATCTAATTTTTATATTTTCTGTCAATACATAATTAAAGATATTAACGGTCAAAGATGTGCATTTTATGTGTAAAATAGTAAACGGAGTAACTTATTTTGGGACGGAATGAGTAATATTTTTGGTGTTTTGGTTACATCTCTCTTTTAATCAATCATTATTTTATCTAAGTAATTTATTATTTTAATCACTCACCACCATCAAAGAAAAATAATATTTATATAACAATTTTGTAATAACTTTTAAACAACTCTTTCTTTTGTACATAAATCATATATGATTACTATTTTTTTACTTTTTTTCTCTCTATTATTATTGTTTATCAATAAAAAGAAACACCAATGTCCAATGATTGTAAAAACATCATTATTCACCTTCAAATACACTAAACACATAAAAAAACACCAATGTCCAATGTCATCTAAAGAGCATGATTATTGGTTGAATTTTGTGGTATTTTAACTAAAAATAAAGACATTGTGTCAGAAAAGTATTGATATTTGCCTTTGTAAAGGAATCTCAAAATGGCTACCGTTGCAATCTTCAACTACGGTGTCTTAAGCTTGTGTTGGAATAAAATAATATATAAATTAAAAAGAACACATACTTTTTTTTTTGTTGTGATTGGTTATTATGAAATTAGTAAGATCCATTTTAAAATTTTGGATGAATGATAGAAATATTTAGAAAATGTAGTTGAGTTCTTTAGATAATTAAAAAATATGAAGTAATATAACATATTAAGTGAGGTCTATTTATACCACTAAATTGAGTGGTATAGATGTGAGTGCTCTAAATGATATCCCATTGTGTCATTAGACTGTGCCCGAATTGGTGTCTTGTCTTGTCTATGGAAAAAAAGCTGCCAACCAAATGAGGGATAGACATAGGTCTTCTCTTGGCACTCTTCTTTGGCCCCTTCCCATTTTTATTAGCCTTTCATTTCAATGTGTCCGATCACAACTTTTTCTCAATCACCGGTGATCTGTCCATCCATCCCATCCCATCTTCTTTCTCAAACAGCTACTGGGCTTTAATTGAATTGAATGGGAAATTTGAGTGAATACACTGTTCTACTTCCATTGTGAAGAGGAGCGAAGTGACCAAAGTTACCACCAAACAGCCTATTAACTTCCATTGTGAAAAGGAAAGGAATCACCAGTTACCATTTACCACTTGCATAGGTATTTAAACCTTTTTTAAAAAGCCTATCCACTTCCACTGTTGGTGTTTAAACCTTTTTTAGTGATACTAATTTCTTGCTTAGAAGTAGAGGAATGACCTTTACTAAAAAAGAGTCAACAAGATGAAATTAAGAATTAAAACATAAGACAAAGAAGCTTGTAAAGACAAAACCTTCTTTTTAAGAAAAGATTTCTGCACTTCGTTTGATATTTTATTCGTATTGATAAGATATCAAATTGTTAAGTAAATGATTAAGAGATTCAAACATCTATACAACAATTTGTATTGCACCATATTGGTATAATTTAGATGGATTTAGAAAAGGTACTCTATATACGTTTTGGATGACTTGAAAACGATACTCAAACTAACAGAGATCAAATTTCATTTGTTTGGTTCAAATTAGATTTAAACATGGACAAAAACAATCCAATTTAATTGATTTGGAATGTATGTTCGAGTTTATCGGATCGTTGATTTGATTGTTACTATCTCAAAAAAAAAACTTAATCCTACTATAGTCTAAAATCATACAAAATCCTACGAATTAGTCTTTTAAGTCCTTGTTGGATATAACTCAACTTCATAAAATAAATATAACTTTAAGGTCGTTTTTTTACTATTTTAAGGTCGTTTGGAGTGGTTATTAATTTCTGATTTTTAATTTAAAAAAATTGTTCAAACAAAATAATGTTAAATTGATTTTTTAATTAATTTTAAAATATTTTTCACTTGAATCTCAAATCCTAAAATAGTTTAATAATTCTTGCTTTTGTTTTAACGTCAACAAGTCACCACAAAAGGTTGTCGGATGTCTCTTTGACTCCATATGATCACCACTTTAGTCACCATTCTAACCACAACCATCCATTGCGACCACCTCCGACCACCAATCAACACTTTAATAGATGTCAATTTCCACCTTCAACAATCATCCCTTCTACCATTATTGTTAAAATTATTACTAAATAAATTATATTATTTAAATATATTTAAAAAAATTAAAATTACTTCTAATAGAATTTTTAGTAAAAAAAACTTTTGTTTTATTATTGTGAGTTTCAACATGGTAATGTGATTCACATGTGAGAGAAACACACATGTTTTTAATATAATTCTCTCAATAGTTGTTTGACAATAGGTTACAAGATGCTGGGAAGTCACTCTTTGGTGTTCAGAGAGGTTTGGTACCTCAACTAGTTTGAGTTAAAAGTTAAAAAACTAATGAGTTAAGAGATCAGAGTTTAGGTTTCGACTAAAAAAAACTATTTGGTGTAAAAATTGACATGTTTTTATTTTTTTTCAGCTTTAATTATTTTCTATGTTACTTTTAATTAATTTTATGTTTTAATATTTTTTATAACAAATGAATTAATAGTGAGACGACATAAATAGAATGGTTTAACTAACAAAAAGACTTATGTGTTCTCGTGAACATGACTCAGTTGGTAGGGTATGCATTATAATATGAAGGGGGTCAGGGTTCAAACCTTATACACCTCGCTTGTTCATCTTAAAAATGAGAATTCTAGTCACTAAACTACTTGATAAAAAACAAAAAGACTCAGCTAGGATATGAAATTCAAAATTAAAACTCAACTGGATTTAGTGTTAGAAAATTTCAAAATATAAACACAAAAATTGTAACACTCATACTAAATTTATCTAGAATTTTTAGCATGCGTATTAAAACTTGATACCAGGTACATTAAATTTTTCAATACTAATAGGATACCACTGAATGAATACAAATTTACTCGTTTTATACAACTGATAAAGTATCATTAATGTGTACATATATACAAAATACTGATGAAGTCCTAAACTGGCACATGACGAGCAAGTGCACTCGACTCAGCTTCTCCTTGATAAACTTCACCACGAACCTCTGGCTTACCTGAAACTGAATCAAATGGATTGGAATGAGACATAATGTCTCAGTGAGCTCCACATATCCTAGGCTGTATGGCAACCTCGGGGAAACCTACGATACCATATTCTAATTTCAACCCATTTCGGGATTATACGTGTCCGTACCTGCTATACTGTGTAGTCGTGAAAACTAGACTACAATCTACTAACTTAGTGATCGAGGGGAAACTAGGATCACTATCTGATAACTGATATCTGCCTTGTCATATTAAAGTATTTTTCTGATATTGATAAGTTAGTAAGTTAGCGTGTAACAAACAATTATTATCTTGGTTCATTTTACGGAGTGTATCCGAGTGGAGTAACCCCGGGTACATCTCCCTTATACCGGTGAAAATTCCTATCTGAGGTTAACAACGGACTCCTCTTGTCGCCGTGCAGGACTTACATAGAAACAATATATGTCCACTACTAACGGGGAACCTCGACTCCACTACTAACGGGGAGCCTGAGAATCACGACTTACTTATCTTATTGTCATGTAGGACTTACATCTAAAGAACATCTAACCACTACTAACGGGGTACCTTAACTCTAGAGCAGTAAAAAATGGGCCGGGCTAACGGGCCAGACCCATTAGCCCATTTTTTGGGCCGGGTCGGGCCTCAAAAAGTCAGGCCAAAAAGCAATCGGTCCTTTTTGGCCCAGCCCAATTTAAAACATGGGCCGGGCTGGCCCATCGGGCTTCGGGCCGGCCCATTTAAAATAAATATAAAAAAATTAATTAAAAAATATTTTGGTATGTGTTTATTTCTTTTTTTTTATAAAAAAAATCCACTTATTTTTTAGGCTCACTTCAAGTCCAACACAAAACTCTAATATATCTTACGCTCTCGCTTAAGCCAAAGTCAGATGTGGTGGAAGTAGAAGAGATACATTGGTACGATGAACCAAGTGCTCAAGGGACTTAGAGCAAGAGATACAATTTTTAGTCATTTTGAAGTGCTCAAAGGGACTCATAACATTTTGAATTGTCGTTTTGAACCAAGTTCTCACTTCTCATGTATCATGATTTCTTTTGTTAATCTATTTTGAATTGTCAGGCTCACGATATTTTATTATTTAAGGTTGCACTTTGTAAGGTTGGGTGAATGTTTATGCCCTAACTAGGAAATTCTGATTTGAAGAGAGAGAAAGTGGGGAGGAAAATGAGAAAATTAGGGTTGGTTGGCTTTATATAGCCTCAACCCTCAATTTTACCAAAATGCTCTTTACTTTAAAATATATCTGATACATCGTCTCAACACTTATAAATATCTGAGTCTAAGCTGGATGTTACAAAAACCAACTCAAACAATATCATAATTTCCTTAACAAATAAATTCTAAGTACCGCCTTTATTTCCTAGAAAAAAAACTAAGTACCACCTTAATTAATCAACTTAAAATATTCTCATTGTTGCGTGTCACCATTATTCAATGTACAACATTGCCCAAAGGGATTGAGTCGGTAGGAATGTGCTTGTCTCTCACAACATATGAATCAAAATACAAATTTTAGTTGAGAGAGGCATATACGTTTAGGGTCTCTTTAGAAGTTTTTTGGAGGGTTTTGAAGCGCAAAGTCTATATTTTTAAATATACTTGATGGTTTTTTTTTTAAAAAAAATGATCATAAAATACTTTAATAGTGCTTAATTTTATTTTATTTTTGAAAAAATAGTGTTTGTAATTCAAAAATAAAAAATAAGCCATTTTCTCCCCTCTAAAACACTATGCCCAAACATACCTTTCTAGAATATACTGATGAGAAACCAAAAAAGTATACACAAGATCACTTTGAAAATACCACCTAATGAGTCAAAGTAACAACCACGATATGAGTATATGTTTAGTTTTTTTTTCCTTTATCCTTAAAAAAGTGTAATAAACTAGATCAAATATATGTCGCTATAAATAATCAATAATAAAAGGGTTAATACCGCTTTTGGTCCATGTAATATGAGCGAATTCCGGTTTTTGTCCCTGTAAAAAAAAAATTAGATTATGTCCCTGTCATTTCAGATTCTTCCACTTTTAGTCCCTCACTTAAACTTGTCAGCAGAATCTGCACACGTGGCATGCTAACTGTGTAATTATATTATTTTTTTTTAATTAAAATAAAATGCCAGCTTCATAATTATATTATAAACCATTTATTTTAAATAAGAAAACCATAAAACAAAAATAGAAGGGTTAGAAATTACAAAACCCTAGGATCTTGTTTTAGTCCCTCCATTATCTTCTTCTTCCCGTCAGTTCTTCTTCTTCCACTCATGTTCTTCTTCTTCAAATCAAAGCCAAACGCCATTTTTCTTCTTACACTCGATTCAAATCGTATTTGTTGCATTCATACTCGTTTATAATTGTTCCTATTTCTCCTTATCGCTACAGTTTGTTCCTTTGTTAGGGTTAGATGTAGTTTGTAATGGGTGGGAGTAAGAACTCGAGTGTTGGCAACTCAAATGGAGGAAATCTTCCACTTCCAGTTTGTGGGTGTAATGCAGTGATGAAGATGTGGGTATCAAACACTGTTGAGAACCCTAAGAGAAGATTCTGGAAATGTAGTAATTTGAACATGAATGATGTGGAAAGTTGTGAACTTTTCATATGGGATGACGAATTGGATATGTTCTTTGCGAGAAATGGATTGTCCCCAAAGAATGATAATGCTAGTTTCAATCTTGGCTGCAATCAGTGTGATTTGACTACAGAATTTCTGAAAAATTTTGGGAAAGAATGTGGACAAGAAATAGGCAAGGAGCTTCAGTCGAAGAAGGTACTGAAGATGAAGCAGAAATTTGAGGCTGAGAAGAATAAGAGCAATTGGTTGTTTATGGCATTGCTACTTTCTTGGGTGTTTTTTGCAATTGCATTTAAATTAGGTTAATGTCAATCTGGTTCAATTGTTGAACAAATTGACTTTGTAGGTTGATGTAATTCTTGAGAATTAGAAATTTATGTGATTATGTAATGCTTTGTAATATCAAGTTAAACTTCTGTTTTATGTAATTTCAAGTTAACTTTCATCAATCAAGTTAAACTTTTTTAAATTCAATTTTTTATGAATATTGGATTGTTGGATTCAAATATAGCATAATATTGGATTGTTGGATTGATTATAGCATAATATTGGATTGATTAAAGTATTAGTTTGTTGGATTGATTAAACCTCAGAACTCTAAGTTTCAGAGTCTGAAACTCATAGTTCTTTAGTTTCAGAGTCTGAAACTCAGAGTTCTAATGTTTCAGAGTCTGAAACTCAGAGTTTTGAGGTTTCAGAGTCTGAAACTCATAGTTCTTTAGTTTCAGAGTCTGAAACTCATAGTTATGATGTTTCAGAGTCTGAAACTCAGAGTTTTGAGGTTTCAGAGTCTGAAACTCGTAGTTCTTTAGTTTCAGAGTCTGAAACTCAGAGTTTTGAGGTTTCAGAGTCTAAAATTCATAGTTCTTTAGTTTCAGAGTCTGAAACTCAGAGTTTTGAGATTTCAGAGTCTGAAACTCATAGTTCTTTAGTTTCAGAGTCTGAAACTCATAGCTCTGATGTTTCAGAGTCTGAAACTCAGAGTTTTGAGGTTTCAGAGTCTGAAATTCATAGTTTTTTAGTTTCAGAGTCTGAAACTCAGAGTTTTGAGGTTTCAGAGTCTGAAACTCATAGTTCTTTAGTTTCAGAGTCTGAAACTCAGAGTTTTGAGGTTTCAGAGTTTAAAATTCATAGTTCTTTAGTTTCAGAGTCTGAAACTCAGAGTTTTGAGGTTTCAGAGTCTGAAACTCATAGTTCTTTAGTTTCAGAGTCTGAAACTCATAGCTCTGATGTTTCAGAGTCTGAAACTCAGAGTTTTGAGGTTTCAGAGTCTGAAACTCATAGTTCTGATGTTTCAGAGTCTGAAACTCAGAGTTTTGAGGTTTCAGAGTCTGAAATTCATAGTTCTTTAGTTTCAGAGTCTAAAACTCATAGTTCTGATGTTTCAGAGTCTGAAACTCAGAGGGCTTGAGGTTTCAGAGTCTGAAACTCATAGTTCTTTAGTTTCAGAGTCTGAAACTCAGAGTTCTAATGTTTCAGAGTCTGAAACTCAGAGTTTTGAGGTTTCAGAGTCTGAAACTCATAGTTCTTTAGTTTCAGAGTCTGAAACTCATAGTTATGATGTTTCAGAGTCTGAAACTCAGAGTTTTGAGGTTTCAGAGTCTGAAACTCATAGTTCTTTAGTTTCAGAGTCTGAAACTCAGAGTTTTGAGGTTTCAGAGTCTAAAATTCATAGTTCTTTAGTTTCAGAGTCTGAAACTCAGAGTTTTGAGATTTCAGAGTCTGAAACTCATAGTTCTTTAGTTTCAGAGTCTGAAACTCATAGCTCTGATGTTTCAGAGTCTGAAACTCAGAGTTTTGAGGTTTCAGAGTCTGAAATTCATAGTTCTTTAGTTTCAGAGTCTGAAACTCAGAGTTTTGAGGTTTCAGAGTCTGAAACTCACAGTTCTTTAGTTTCAGAGTCTAAAACTCAGAGTTTTGAGGTTTCAGAGTTTAAAATTCATAGTTCTTTAGTTTCAGAGTCTGAAACTCAGAGTTTTGAGGTTTCAGAGTCTGAAACTCATAGTTCTTTAGTTTCAGAGTCTGAAACTCATAGCTCTGATGTTTCAGAGTCTGAAACTCAGAGTTTTGAGGTTTCAGAGTCTGAAACTCATAGTTCTGATGTTTCAGAGTCTGAAACTCAGAGTTTTGAGGTTTCAGAGTCTGAAATTCATAGTTCTTTAGTTTCAGAGTCTAAAACTCATAGTTCTGATGTTTCAGAGTCTGAAACTCAGAGGGCTTGAGGTTTCAGAGTCTGAAACTCATAGTTCTTTAGTTTCAGAGTCTGAAACTCATAGTTCTGATGTTTCAGAGTCTGAAACTCAGAGTTTTGAGGTTTCAGAGTCTGAAACTCATAGTTCTGATGTTTCAGAGTCTGAAACTCATAGTTCTGATGATTACAAATATAGCATAATATTGGATTGTTGGATTCAAATATAGCATAATATTGGATTGATTATAGCATAATATTGCATATGTATGATTACAAAATAAAGCACTTAAAGTGCATATGTATCATTACAAGTTAAAGCACATAAAGCGAACTTAGTAAACCACAAAACAGAATAGGACAATTCTAGTTTAAAAAAAAAGTGCATCAAGTTCACATCATAAACCAAGTTTTGCATCAGGTGCATGTGCAGTTGCAGCTGCAGTTGCATTATCCTCTTGAGTCATAACACCAGCTTCATCCTTAGGTTCAATTGTCATAGGCTGATCAGCAGAACATCCTGGACCCTTAATATTCTTAAGCCTCTTTACAGTCTTCAATCTCTCACTGCATTTTTTCTTCAAGGGAGGAGCTGGTGCTTTGGCTTTGGCTTTGGCTTTTGCTGCTTTGGCTTTGGCTGAGACACAATATTGTTAACATTGTTTGGCTGAGACACAACATTGTTAACATCAGCATCAAGTTGATCAGCATTGTCAACAATGACTTGATCAAAAAATGCATCATCATAAGCATCATCATTTTCTGGAGTGGGATTAACCACTGTTACTGCAGTACCATTTTCTTCTACTTCAGATCCTTCATCTACATGACCATTTTTAGCAGGTTTTCTCTGAAAAAATGCATGTATATTTGGTCAAACTAAAAAATGAGAATTAAAAAATTACTTACTAGTAATTAAAATATGAAGTTGGATATTAAACAATACCTTTCTTTTGAGTGCATCTGGGTTCTGATTTTCTTTACATCTCCTAGCATTATGTCCAAATTTGTCACAAGTAGTGCACCTATAAGCTACACCAGGCCTCCTAAATCTTGCACCACCTTCATCCAGTTCCCTGAACCTTAGATTTTTAGGTCTACCAGGACCCTTCTTAAAATCAGGAGGGAGCATGTCTTCAACTTCCACATGTGGCCACATTTCTGCCCCATTTATAGGAGACACACTAAAACTATAGCAAAGTGCATAAGCCTTTCTCATGTAACAGCTATCAACATAATTTTCAGGATTTTGTTTTCTATAACTAAGTGCAGCCACAACATGCCTACAAGGAATTCCAACTAACTCCCAAAAGTTACATGAACATTGTTTCTTTCCTACATCAACAATGAACTGCTGACCATTATAGCTATGATTAACTTGAAACTTCTCAGCAATACTCCAGGTAGGTATCCACTGACCACTAAATTCTACTTCCTTATCTAACCTTCTTCTAGGATTTGGCATTACATTATGTTGCCACTTATCAAGTTTAGTCACAGCAGTTGCCATCCTATTCATTAGGTAGTTTCTTATCCATTCACACATAGTCATAACAGGTTTATCCCTGGCAACTAGGATTGTACTATTAAAAGACTCGCTAATGTTATTCATGATCACATCACATTTGGGATAAAAACTGAAAGCATGCTTACACCAACCTTTAGTGGGATGTTGCATCAACCAATCCCATGCACCTTGGTCCACCTTCCTAAGCTCATCCATCTTCTGTTCCCACCCTTGGTAATATGTAGCCTTGGCAGCACCCATCATCAAGTCTCTAATCAAGGTTCCCCCTCTAAACTTTCTCTTAAAATTAGCATACAAATGTCTTAAGCAGATCCTATGGTCAATACTCTGAGCCATCTCTTCAAGAACTGGAATGAGTCCCTGTAATATGCACACCCAAAAAAAAATTCACAAATATTCTAGATCTATTCCTATTGCTGCATAAATCATACAGAAGAAGCAGATATAATCAAATCCCTATTACAGATCTATACTTATATAAAACTGACAGCATAAAAAACTAAAGAAAAGTTTCAGATCTATATTTACCTTTTGTTGGTCTGAGATAAATACATATCTTTTGTCTTGTCCTATATCCTCTAGCAGAAGCTGAAGAAACCAACTCCAAGAATCCTTTGTTTCCATCTCAACCACACCAAAAACTAAAGGAAAGTATTGATCATTTGGATCTCTCCTTACAGCTACCAACAATTGACCTCCATACTTTGTTTTCAAATGACACCCATCAATACCAATGAAAGGTCTACATGCACTAGTGAATCCCTTTTTACACCCATCAAAGCAAAAGTAGAAACGGCTAAACCTTGGTTGTAGTGTAGGAACTGGCCTCTCCATGTTAATTTTACAAGTGTTTCTTGCACATACCCTTTTTAGCTCTGCAGCATACCTTCACAACAAAGAGTATTGTCTTGATGCATCACCTTCAACCACTGCTTTTGCAATTTCCTTTGCCTTCCATGCCCTGCCTTTAGTTATGCCCACTGAATGGTCTCTCCTCATATCATTCATAATTTGATTAATGTTGAGATTGTCAGATGACTGTAGTTTCTTGATGACAGCTTTGGATACCCACTTGGAAGTAGCAGACTTGTTATCTAAAACCATTGGACATGAGTGGTCCCCTATCCACGTTTTAAGTTGGTATGTGTGTCTGTCCCCCACTTTACTACGCAAAGCTAAAAACCCACAATTGTCCCTGCACACTACCCTCACCCTTTGTTTATCATTTTTCACAAACTTAAGTTGGTAACCATTTAAAACAGTCCATTCAGTAATAGCATCTTTAAAATCTTGCAGAGAGTTAAACTCCATACCCAACTTGAACTGATACCTCTTGATCAATTGTTCCTTCCTAAATTTCTCATACTTTGTACCCTTTTCATCATCTGAAGCATCAGGATCAGAACTGCACAATTCATCAGACACATACTCATCTTCCTCATCAAGCCTACTTGTAGACCCACATGTACATGAAACTGGAAATTTCACTTTCAACTTACCAGCACCAACATTCTTCTTACCTGGAGACTTGTTAGCAACAGTCTTCAACCTATAAGTTGCCCTCATATCTCAATCCTGTTTGTTCCATTTGCAGGTTTTTCAACTTCAATAACACCAAACCCATCATCCAAACCAATCGCCCTCTCCTCTTCACTATCATCAAACCTTATCCCTCTGACTTCATCCTCACTACTGTTATCCTCACCATTGTCATCAGCTTCATTCATTCCAATACACGTAGGTTCAGATACCTTCTCACTGTTACTACTCACATTGTGCTCAACATATATGTGTGCATCCTCTTTTGTCCTCATTGCATGCGACCCAACAACTTTAATATCAAGTAAGACATGCTTGAAACCCTCATCTACTCCCTCTATCTTCCTCCATAACCTAAATGTAGCCAGTGCATAATTTCATCCCAACACCAATCCTACAGCTTCAAAATAACTCCATAAATCTTCATCTTGCCCAGTAATCACAGTTTGCAACCCACCCCTGTAGAACATTGTTTTCTCTCGTACAAACTCACCACCATGGTGAAAAACTACATTGAATAGTCCCATCTCTGTCAACAAAACAAAAAGGACAGAAGAACGGACGGACTAGAAGAAGAACGGACCTTCATTTTCTGGGTTTTCCGGCCGTTCGTTTTGGAGAAGAAGAAGAACGTACGGGGAAGACTGGGGTTTGCAGAAGAAGAAGAACGGACGGGAAGAAGATGGAGATAATGGAATTTGAAGGACCAAAAGTGGAACTAGGGTTTGTAAATTCAATTTTTGGTTTATGGTTTTCTGATTTAAAATAAATGGTTTATAATTAAATTACACATGTGGCATTTTATTTTAATTAAAAAAATAATTTAATTACACAGTCAGCATGCCACGTGTGCAGATTCTGCTGACAAGTTTAAGTGAGGGACTAAAAGTGGAAGAATCTGAAATGACAGTGACAGAATCTAATTTTTTTTTTACAGGGACTAAAACCGGAATTCGCTCATATTACAGGGACCAAAAGCGGTATTAACCCATAATAAAATGATCGTTATTTTTTTTTATTTTATATATAGACAAACTGAAATAAGTCGAGTTGATAAATAATTTCGTTATATGTTTTGCCAATAATTTGTAAATAAATCGATGTACGAATAATGTAATCAAAATTATACAAACAAACATAATAATATATACACACATGTTAACGCGATAAAAAGAGCGGACAGACGGGCACGGTAGTGCCCGTCTTTCCGCTAGTCATAATAATAATTAAGACTCCACCTATTTAACCTTATTAAATTAATTAAATAGAAATTCGGGTGTTACATTCCCGAAAGGTAGTTCTACCGTTCGGCTTTTCTGATGCCTAAAGAGCAACTGTCAATCTAGAATCTCACAACCCTTAGTGTTACTTTTTGTTTTGGGCTGGGCGTCCGTGTTTGGGCCTGAATGTTGTATTCATGTTGGGCCAAATATGGGATTTTATGGTTTCCTGGTTTTCTTCCAATTGTTGAGTGGAATCAGCCATTTCATTTATTAATTTTACCTTCCAATACAGAGAGAAAATGAGAAATCAACGTAGGATAAAGTTGTTTCTAGCCCTGCAGTGACAAAGATTCTTAGACACATGCACTAACTAAGCACACAACCTTAGGCATCAAATGGTATCATAATGGCCCGAGTATAGATTTTGCTTTTAGGTCAATGGTGAAACACCAGCATCAAATGTAAGGGATAAAAGTTTCAAAAACCATATTCTTAATACAACGGGCAGCCTATATCTATTCAATTCCCAAACGTAACATTTATGAGTGGCATCAGGTCAAGGACCGGATGTAACACTCATACTAAATTGTCTAAAATATTTAGCATAAGTGTTATACATAGTACTTGATAAATTACAACATAAAAATTTCATCTCAATGGACTACATTAATACTATCTTGTACATTTCATAATAATACTAACTGACGAATACACAATACATCAAAAGGTACGACTGATGGTCTGATGCAGAACGTATCTCTGTAGTCATCCAGCTTGCCTTCTGCTACACCTCATCACGAACCACCTGCTTACCTGAAACTAAATTAAAGGGATTGGGGTGAGACGGGGCGTCTCAGTGAGTTCCACCTATCCTAAGCTACAGGCGATCTCGGGGATTCTAGTATCGCCGCCTGTCTCTACATGACCCTAAAAGGGTAAACTGTTCTGTTCTGCATAACTTAGCGATCGAGGGAAAACTATGATCGCTATCTGTCTCTATCATGTCCTTATCATATTCATAATTTCGTATTCATATTCATAATATTTCATTCTTAAGTTAGCGGGTTAGCGTTGAACATACAAATATTATCTTGGTTCATTTTACGGAATGCACCCCAAGTGGAGTAACCCTGGAATACATCCCTCTGATAAATCGGTGAAATTCTTATCTGAGGCTAACACCGAACTCCTCTTGTCGCCATGTGGGCCATCCAGTCGGAACATATCCCACTTCAACTAACGGAAGTGGGCCATCCTGTCGGAACATATCCCAACTTCAACTAGCGGAAGTGCTTATCTGAAGCCACGACTTAACTGTTTTAAACATAGTTACATATGTATAAGCCGTCGTGAAGGTTCCCTGATGGGCTGACCTACCCAGAATAAATCTGGGGCGTACCTGAGCCACGATTGCTTAACACATACATATGCATATATCTGTACAATTTTGTAATGTATTTTCGTGTAATATCATTTTGTAACACATGTTCTGTCTGATCATGAGTTATCTAAATTCTAATCCCATACTAGCATAATTTCTTTAACATAAACCATCACTCAATGTTAATGCCCGTTGCCAAGTGTGTTAATCCTTGTTTTCAAGAGTTTAAAACATTTAAAATTCATTGGTGCGTTACACAGAAGGTTTGAGAAAAAGTGGTGCATTCTGGACAACTTCGCCCAGCGAAAGCGAAACCTAACCCAGAAATTGAGCAAAGCCCGCTCAGCGAGCTTGAACTTCGCTCAGCGAAGTAAGTTAGAAGCAAATGCTCTGTTCCTCGCTCAGCGAAGTCTTGCTTCGCTCAGCGAGCGTAGCAGAACACAGCTTCTGCAGAAAATATATTTTTGTTCAAATCATAAAATCAAGTCCAAAGCAACCGTGTAACTTATCCAAATCGTAGAATATCAATAAAATAAGTCAAAACAAGGATCTTACACAACTTGGAGCATGCTTTAACAAAAGGGGGGAAATTAGACTATTTATACATATTGAGATTATCTCACTCAAAACCCAAAGGGGAGGTCTAAGCTAAAAGGAACTCACCAATAGATTTCTGGCCACTTCAATTCGCTCAAGCATCAACAGAGCTCTTGTCATGCTCCATAAGCACTTATCCAAAACAGCTTATTCACAGCTTAATCACCTCTGCTTCTAACTTTTGCATTTCAACTTCAAACGCGTTTTCTGAGTTCATTTCTAATCTGAATCATATGAAATTAATATCCAAACTGAAGGAATTGCGTGTAGAATCCAAAAATCCACTTCTTTTCTGTGCCACTTCGCTTTGCGAGGCTTCATGCACGCTTGGTGAGCCTTCATAGTCAAACCCAGATTTTCTGCAGAAAACAGCATTAGACCCCTCACTTCAAACTCGTCCCCAGACTTCCATACTTAATCAAAATTCACGAAACTGGTATCAAAACGTAGGTAAATCAGTTAGCTTTCCATAGCATCAAAAATCACTTGATTCGGAGTTACAGGGAGAAAGTTCTTACCATTTTAGTGGAGCCCTGTCCCAAATACGGGTTTTACTAACTTCTTCCAATACAGCTCCAAATCCTTACCCATTTCTTCTTCTTCCTCAGAAAACATCATGCAAGGTGAATAGAGTTTTAGGCTCACATAATGGGAACGAAAATGAGATTGGGGAGAAAGGTTGGAATGATTCTTACCTTTTCTTCAAGTTCTTGCTTCTACACACCAAATTAAGCTACAATTAACCTTTTTATTCAACATGCATTCCATTTGTAGCTTAATCCAAACCAATCAGAATAATGGAAGTGGTGATGGCTGCAGATTTTGGGAAGGAAAGGAGGAAGAAAAGCTTGTTTCTAGGTTAATTTTCCATGGGGAGTAGAAATTTGGATTTGCATGTTTGATTGCTTTGAGCAATTGAAGAAGGATTGGTGATTATAGTGAGAGGGAGAGAGAGTGGCGTGAGAGTGAGGGAAGAAGAAGAGGATTCTGATGGTTAGAGAGATAAAGGAGAGGAGAAAATGAAGTAAGAATGTTTTGAACATAATTTATAGTCCCTTCGCGTAATTATGCTTTTGCCCTTTTCTCAATTTAACGTTTCTCTGGTACGTGCATTGATATTGATAGAAGTCTGAGTTTTATGTGAGATATTACACTGGATGTGTGGCTTTCAACGAAAATGGAACATTTTAACTCACTATGATGCGCTCCCCTGGCGTATGCCACTCAAGAGACCAAGGTCATTTTTCAGTTGTTCTCTCATTGCGAAGCGGCAATAGGATGTGTGGGAGATTCGGTGTGTGCTTGGATTTTTTGGTCTATTAACATTAGGCTATGTGGCATTTTCATGCATGTGATTTCCCAAGACCAAAAAGATACAAACAGTGGAAAAACAAGCTATTGAAGATATGGTTCTTGAAAGCCGATGGGTTGGCAGTAGTAAAATGCCTTTCGCAGCCGCGACAAGAACTCAGCCAGTTCCTGAGTATTGCTTCGTAAATCATTTCATTTTCTCGTGTATCATAGTTTCACTTTGATCTTAGTCTTTTGTTAGCACATATATTAATACAAGATTCGTTCCTTATGCAATGAGGAACACATTTGTATTTTGATCATAAATGAAGTGAAATTCCTGGCAGGACTGATTCTGAACCGTAAAACAGAGTATGAAAGCAAGAGTTCAGAAACAGAAATATAAAGGACAGAAAGTAAAGGAACACAAAGAATTTGTTAACCCAGTTCGGTGCAAACTTCACCTACTCTGGGGGATACCAATTCAGGAAGGAAATCTACTAAGTAGAATTAATTCTAAGACTCAACAGCCCATGTTCTTCGTCTTATCACTTAATCTCTACCCTTCTAGACTTCTACCCAGGAGACCACCTAGGTATAAGAAACCACTTACTTCCTAACCAAGCAATCACAACCCAGTGATTGTAAACTTAACAAAAACAAACAAATTGAAGACACTCTTCAAAAACAGAAAAACATTCACTTGTGCTTAAAAGCTTTAAGTGATTAACAACTCAATGAAAACAAACAACCAACTCTTACAATGAGTGGTACACAAATAATAAAGCACTTAGCTTAACAGACACAAAAACTCTAGAACTAATTTCTGGTTTTTGACACACCAAATCCAATAACAAAGTCCTCTTTAAATAGTCTTCAGCTGCAACATAAATCTGAACCAAATATTCTTCAATTGATATGATTCTGAAATATTTTGAAGCTCAAAAAGGAAACATATAATTCTGAATCAAATCAAGCAAAGATCCCTTTGAAATATATTCATTCATAAAACACGAAGCCAATCTTCAAAAGATCTTCACCAAAAAATCTCAGCCTTCTGGAAACTTCAGCATGAATAAATCTTCAATAAATCTACCAAAGATACGCACAGAAATAATCACAAAGAAAGCAGAAAATCAGCTTCTCATAATTCTGAGTCCAATCTTCTGCAATTGATATGTTTCTGAATTATGAATGGCTCAATAAGGAAATAAATAATTCTGCATTGTATCTTGCAAAGATCCTTCAGAAAATATAATTAAGCATAAACACGAGGCAAATCTTCTCAAGATCTTCAACAAAAATATCAGTCTTCTAGAAATCAAATGCTTGAATTAATCCTTGACAAATCTTCCAAAGATACGCATAGAAAGAATCAGATTGAAAGAAAAAATCCAGCTTCTAAAGACATTATATAACATCTGGAAAACGCATTGCTTGCATTTTGATTTTACCAAACAATGAAGCCAACCTTTAAATAACCAACAATCTCCCCCTTTGGAAATTTTTTGGCTAAAATCAAATGCTTCAGAAACACAAGTCCTTCATTCATCACAAGTAATTAACCATGAAGGACCTCCACATAATGTAGCAGAGTCAGCAGCGGATTAAAAACACAAACAACTGAAAATTACTCCCCCTGCAACACATAACAACAGTTTCTGAGGAACAGACCTTCTCCCCCTGAAACACAACACTCAGGAACTCCCCCTGAACATAAACAGCTTCTGACAGGAAGCACACAAACTCAGGAACACTCCCCCTGAACCAAACAGATCAGCAATCATACAAATTTCTCCCCCTTTTTAGCCAAATAAGTTTGCCAAAACACCAGCAAACACCAGGAGCAGATAAACATAATACAGAACAGCAGCACAACTAACAGCAACAACACTAGAAGCACAAAACTCAGCACAGCACACTTGCAAAGATCAGAACCACAAAGAATCCACCCAGCAGAAGAACAACAGACACAAACTAGCCAGTCTTCAGACTCAGCATCAGAAAATACTTAGTCTTCATTAGACACAATCATCAGATGCTGCTCAATTGATATGTGCCTCAGGCACATTCAGAACCTTCTTCCCAGCTATCTTCTTCTCAAAATCAGCAACTTTTTTCTGAACACAAGACATAACATCTTCAGACTCACAAGAAACAAGTGCCTTTTGAACAGGAATATGAACTAACACTTTGCTCCAAACTTTTGAAGGTCCAGCACCAGAACTCATCTGTGCTACAGGAATAGGCTTGCTGTCATCAGCAACAGCCTTTCCTTTCCCTTTGTTCAGCCTCTGAGCAACACCATCACACTTTGGTCTCCAAACCTTCTTGATCTTGCTTTTATTCACAGCTGGTTCAACTTTTCTGTGTTGAAAATGCTTGGGATATCCATGCAGCTTGTAACAAAAAGGTTTAATGTGTCCCTTTTTACCACAATGATGACATACCCAAGGATGAGATGCCTTCTTGTCTTTGGACTCCTGAGGTTTGTTCTTAGGTTTCCTCATCAGTGGAACATGAGTAGCAGCAGGTATGAACCTCTTAGCAGGTTTTTGTTGTTTGATGTTCAGATTCTGATCTTTAAACCCAATTCCATTTGGTTTTCCCTGATTCTGATTCTCCAAAATTTCTTCCAGCACATCAGTAGCAGAATTCATCATTCTGACTTGCTTCTTCATCTGATCAAGTTGAGAATTCAGTTGAATTACCTCATTACTGAGAACAGAAATCTTCTCTAAGTGTTCACCTCTCTCAATCTGAAGTTGAGTGTTAATTTTCTTCTGTTCTTCCAGCTGCTTACATACTTCTGCAAATTGAACATGCCACTTCTTGCAAAAAACAGCAGGATCTTTATAAGACAATTCTCGATGTGACTTCTTAACATCAGTATTGGTAACAAGGCCAATGCTTTTTACTTTCTTTTCCATTCTGCCAGAAAATATCTCCCTGGAGCTCACCCAAAAACAAGCAGGGTGCCTGCTCTGATGCCAATTGAAATTTCTGGCTTAGCAATAATGAGAGTTAACTGGTTCTGATTAAACTGGTTCTGAACCAACAGGTTCTGAACAAATACTTAGCACAATTAAAATCAGTTATGCAGCAGAAATTAAAAGTGCAGAAATAAACAGAACACAAGGTTTGTTAACCCAGTTCGGTGCAAACTTCACCTACTCTGGGGGATACCAATCCAGGAAGGAAATCTACTAAGTAGAATTAATTCTAAGACTCAACAGCCCCTGTTCTTCGTCTTATCACTTAATCTCTACCCTTCTAGACTTCTACCCAGGAGACCACCTAGGTATAAGAAACCACTTACTTCCTAACCAAGCAATCACAGCCCAGTGATTGTAAACTTAACAAAAACAAACAAATTGAAGACACTCTTCAAAAACAGAAAAACATTCACTTGTGCTTAAAAGCTTTAAGTGATTAACAACTCAATGAAAACAAACAACCAACTCTTACAATGAGTGGTACACAAATAATAAAGCACTTAGCTTAACAGACACAAAAACTCTAGAACTAATTTCTGGTTTTTGACACACCAAATCCAATAACAAAGTCCTCTTTAAATAGTCTTCAGCTGCAACATAAATCTGAACCAAATATTCTTCAATTGATATGATTCTGAAATATTTTGAAGCTCAAAAAGGAAACATATAATTCTGAATCAAATCAAGCAAAGATCCCTTTGAAATATATTCATTCATAAAACACGAAGCCAATCTTCAAAAGATCTTCACCAAAAAATCCCAGCCTTCTGGAAACTTCAGCACGAATAAATCTTCAATAAATCTACCAAAGATACGCACAGAAATAATCACAAAGAAAGCAGAAAATCAGCTTCTCATAATTCTGAGTCCAATCTTCTGCAATTGATATGTTTCTGAATTATGAATGGCTCAATAAGGAAACAAATAATTCTGCATTGTATCTTGCAAAGATCCTTCAGAAAATATAATTAAGCATAAACACGAGGCAAATCTTCTCAAGATCTTCAACAAAAATATCAGTCTTCTAGAAATCAAATGCTTGAATTAATCCTTGACAAATCTTCCAAAGATACGCACAGAAAGAATCAGATTGAAAGAAAAAATCCAGCTTCTAAAGACATTATATAACATCTGGAAAACGCATTGCTTGCATTTTGATTTTACCAAACAATGAAGCCAACCTTTAAATAACCAACATGAAGGAAAGCGTTTGTATTTTCATCATAAATGAAGGACCACCTTCCTAGTTCATAGATATTTCAAGCTATTATTAGTGTCTTGATTCTCGTTTACTCGCCTACACTCTTGGAGTATGTTTTCTACCAGGGCCATGACTTGCCACAGTTAAGGACTTCATCTTCTTTGGAGTCAGAGGATCTCACATTTACACATTCAGAACATCGATAGTTGTTCATTATGGTCGGAAAAAAATGCATATCTTAAATTTTATTTTGTAATTTTGAACATCAAGTTTATATCTAAACTCTGATCTTGATTGGCCATCGATATTCCTGTTAGAAAACATGATATCCATGGAAAAGAATGAGAGAAAAGTTATGAAACTATTGTATTGATAGTAAAGAGTGATATTACAAAAATGAGAAAGTTGGTTACAACGTGACACCTTAAGCCTATTTATAGGCACTAACTAACTAGTAATCTAGATGACTAACATATATCTCCAATAGTCCCCCACAAGTTGGAAGGTGTTCAAAACACTTCCAACTTGGGATGAACAATACAAAACTACATCAAACAAAAGGAAAGACGAGGAAATAAGCCGGAAATACATCGGCTGAAAATTGAGTAAACAAGTGAATGCTTATCCAACAAGAAGAAACCACAACTCATGGTTTAACCGCTTGGATGAAGAAGCAACAAATCAACGCTTAACCACCATCCGACAGAAGCAATCATCAACAAAGCCAATTAAGGCACAACGCTTAACCACTAAGCAGAAACTATATGTAAAGTTTAACCACTTAGCAGAAGCACAACAACGCTTAACCATCCATGATAGAAGCAGAACAACATGGCTTAACCATCATGGACAGAAGCACAACACAAGAATGAAAGCCATCATAGGCTAATAAAGAAGATGAAGAAGTAAGCCATGGACAGAAACTATTGCCACGAAACTCAATGATCTTCAAACAAAATTGAAACAAAACCATATGCGACCATAAGAACTTGAATCAATACAACTATCAAGGAAACCCAACCCGAAATTGTCTTCAATCTTGTGGAGAAACCAAGTGTGTATTTGATCTATCATTCTCATAAACCAGCTTCCCAAAATATTGCTTTGATGTTAAACCAAACTCATCAAAGATAGTGTAAGTCCAGCAACTTCAGGAACACAAGTTCCATCAACAATTGTCATTGGGAAATCCATCTTCTTCAAAAAAAAAACACAGTAAAAAAAATCAAGTGGAAACATTCAGCCATAATAATTCTTTTCTACCAATCCAAAACTGATGGTTGCTCCCAAACTTCAGTAACCAACACTAGGCAAATTCATACCAAATACATCTTCCAAATTCATAGCCCATGAACAAAAAAAAATGCAGAAGCAATAAAAGGACTACACTGTAGTGGAATGACGTTCAACACTAACTAAATTGGAGGAAAATTCATCAACGATCCAGGACCAAAATGACAAACGATCAAAAGCTTTCACAAAGAAGTCAACTTAGAAACCAACTTATTCCATCACTGGTTTCTTCATGCCAAATCCTCCAATGTATTAAATCTCCAATACAACACTAGAGCCAACATATATCAGATAAAAAATAAGTCGCAGGGATAGGAAAATGTGGCATACCAGAACCAGCAGGGTTTCTCAATCAATGGCAGTGAAAACCCATGAATAATCTCTTCTAAAGTTGAGCAGCTAGTGAGTACCCAAAGCAATGTTAACCATTAACTTCTGCTTGCTCAAAAAACAGAACCAATATGCCAACATACCAAAGATGACCATATCTAAGACACCATAAGTAATCCAGTTATGAATCCATGCTTGAACACTCTTCTTCAAAGAAAACCAATGAATGTCAAAGACAATCCTCCAGAATTGATGATCAACTCATGTATCAGATTGCAAGAACAATGAAGGAAAACCATGGGTGCTACTAAAATTCATCTCATCTTCAAAATGATTCAAAGAAAACTTGTCACAAACACCTTGTGAGCATACGAATGAAGATGTGGAAATCCAAAACGGAACAGAAGACATGATCATTCAAGTTCAGAACCTTCACTGATGCAGATGAGGCGTGAGTAGCAATACGCACACTGAGAGATATGAAACAATACCAATGCACGAAGCACCACACATCTGAGAATGATTCTCCTTCAAAAAATCTAAACCAAATTGTGGAATCGAAGCGGAATTGTGAAACAGAACCGTGAATTATGCTGATTCTATAAACATTGATCAAAAAGCATTTACCACTTTCATAAAATTCCAAATCAAAAACATAACCTTCAAAGAAATCTGATAAACTTCATAGACAAATCTCAAAAATTGCATCAATCTGAAATCCTCAAGAATTGCGAAGAACTTCATGTATTTCAACAGAAACATCTATCAATGATGCAATTTAATCTCAATATATCACCAAATTGAACCACGGCAACGAGAAATCAAGACATTGAAAACGGAATCGCAAACCCTAAGGTTTGGGGAAAATGACACAAACTAAAACACGAAACAAAAAGAGAATTTGGAAATCAAATATGACGAGTACAAATCGAGAACGAATTCGATCGATACGAATCAAGGACAAAAAACAAAAACAAATTGGAATCGAATTTGACCGTGGAACCCTAAGATTTGGGGAAAAACTGATAACAACGAAATCTAACCAAATTGTGAACAAGATCGCGAAGAAATCACAAAGAAAAGACGCAAACGGAGTAGCGAAGAAATCACAAACTGAGAAATGTTGATCGAACAAAAAACATGATGCAAAAGGAATCATATGAGATTGAAATACGGATCGAAAAACAAAAAGCGATCGAACAAATCAAGAACAAAATCAAGAAAGAAAGTGAGATTAAAAGCAAGAAATCCGATCCAGAATTGCAAAGAAGAAAAAACTGAGAAAATGGATTTTCTCGAAAAAGTGAAAGAAAAAAATAAAATCGAGAATAAGAAAGAAAAGGAAAATAGAGAAAATTATATTTTCCCAAGAAAATGCAGCGGAAAATTCCTTCAAGGTGGATACCAGATTTGCTCTGATATCATGTTAGAAAACATGATATCCATGGAAAAGAATGAGAGAAAAGCTATGAATTTATTGTATTGATAGTAAAGAGTGATATTACAAAAATGAAAAAGTTGGTTACAATGTGACACCTTAAGCCTATTTATAGGCACTAACTAACTAGTAATCTAGATGACTAACATATATCTTCAATAATTCCGAAGGCAGGGAATCACTTACTGCAGTGGAGCTGAATTTATCCGCCAGTTAACACGCAATACCTTTCTCAATCGCATGAAGCAATTTACATTTGTTAATTAATCGAATTCTAATACAACTGTGAAGTGTAAGCAATTAGCTTTAAAAAATAAACATAGGGAAAGAAGCGTAAACTCCAATAAAATCCAGAAGAAGAAGAAAAACTAGAAAAGCATTCCTAGTCCTGATTTCCCAATGACAAAGACGCCAAAATAAAAATCAATCTACAAAGCATACAACAAAATGTATAAAAAACATAAAAACGTATTGTTGTATGCTAGCAAGACCGCAACAACAACTTTAAAAACCATACAAGTGCAGGAGCATGGGGATGCATGCAAAACAACACTGGATACACATTGAAGTTACAAAAGTGAGAAAAAAGGGGAAAACTTTCAGGAGATACACCATGATCACAAATAAAGTAAGACTAAGGTAAAAAAAGTCCAAAATATCTTAAAACCTGAGAGGATGTGTATGTCATTGTTTGAAAGGTATCAAAGAGACAAAGCATCGACAATTTAAGGTGTACTTAAGGACTCAAATTTGAAGCAAAAAAGCCTGTTAATTCAAATGCCGGCTTTTCTTTTATTTGTTAAATTGAAAGCAAAAACAGCTACAGTAATAAGGAAATAATAGTTGCTCTTCCTAACCAAAGATCCTCAAACAAGACATACGGTTGCAACTCAAATGCTGCACTAACCAAGAACAATTAACCACACAAAGAGGCATATCATCAATGATCAATAAAGAGCAGCAACACCAGCACCACTTTGACATATCAACTCAATGGCTAGATGTGTGGCTTTCAATGGAAATGGAACATTTAAACTCACTGTGATGAGTTCCCCTGGTGTACGCCACTCGAGAGCAGGGTCATTTTTCAGCTGTTTCCCCATTGGAGAAGAAGCAGCTATGGTGGTATATGTGGGTGACTGTGTGTGTGCTTGGATTTTTTGGATTGATAACATTAGGTTATGTGGGATTTTCATCCATGAGACTTCTCAAGACCCAAAAGACTCAAGCTATGGAAGAACAAGCTGTTGAAGATATGGGTCTTGAAAGCAGATGGATGGATTGGTGATAGTAAAATGCCTTCTGCAGCGGTGATAAGAACTCAGCTAGTTCTTGAGAGCATTGCTCCATAAATTATTGTATTTTCCTGTTTGTCATCATGTCCCCAATGGCCCTTCTCACTTTGATATTAGTCTTTTCAAAATGGATGGATTGTTAAAACTCTTTTGGGATTTGGATTCTCTCATTTTTTAATCCAACGGGAAGGGGGGTTATGTTGATGATTTCACAATTAAATCTCATTGGGTTCTACAACTTGAAAAATATATAAATTGGACCCAATGAGTTTTAATGGTGAGATAATCAACATAGCCCCTCATGCTTGATTCAAATATGAGAGGAACCAAATCCAATCTTTAGTCAAATCCATATTGCATATATTGCAAGATTCATTCCTTCTGTGCAATTAAAAAAGCATGGGCATACTTGCCTTTCTAGTTCCTAGTTATTTCAAGAATGTCTCTTATTAATAGTCTCTCAACTCTCTTGTAGACTTATACTTGCCTAGTCGCTTAGGAATATGTTCTCTATCAGGGTCATGAATTGCACAGTTAACACATAATAATCATCTTTCTCAAATGCATGAGGCAGTTTGCATTAGTTAATCAGTCTCAAACAACTGTAATAAAGTGTAAGCGATTAACTTCAATAAATAAACTGAAGGGGGAATATAGGAGCGTAGATTCCACTAAAACCCACAAGAAGCATTATAAGGAAAACGTTCCCTAATCATGAATCAATCTACAAAGCATACAACAAAATGTATATTAAAAAACACTTAGCTAGCAAGGGAACAAAAGCAACTTTAAAAACCATACATAGTGCATGAGCATGTGGATGCATGCAAAACAACACCGGTCACACATTGAAGTTACAAAAGGAATAACAAAGGGAATACACCAAGTTCAGCTATAAAGTAAAGCTAAGGAAACAAAGTCCAAAATATATTGAAACCTGAGAAGATGTTTCTGTCATTGTTAATACACAGTCTTTAAACACAGCTTGAAAGGTATCTAAGAGACAAAGCATCAACAATTTAAAGTGTACTTCAGGACTCAAACTTGAAACAAAAAAAGCAGGTGAATTCAAATGACAAAGCTTTTCTTTTATTTGTTAAATTAAAAGGAAAAACAGCTACAACAATAAGGAAACAATAGTTGCTTTGCCTAACCAAAGATCCTCAATCTCAATGAAACATACAGTTGCAACACAAATGCTGCATTGAACAACAAACAAACAACTAACCACACTAAGAGACATATCATCAATTAAGAGCAGCAGCACCAGTACCACTCTGACGAGCAAGTTTTGTCCACTCGGTATGGAAAGCGCCGGGACGATCGAGACGCTCATAGGTATGAGCTCCAAACAAGTCCCTCTGAGCCTGAACAAGGTTAGCAGGAAGCCTTGCTCTCCTATATGTATCAAAGTAAGCAAGACTAGCACACATTCCAGGAGTACTAATCCCAGCTGAAATAGCCAATCCAACAACCCTTCTCCATGCACCTTGCCTCTGCACCATTTCCTTAGCAAATTCAGGATCCACTATCAAACTAGCCAAATTAGGGTTCCTCTGATAAGCCTTCTTAATCCTATCCAAAAACACAGCTCTTATAATACACCCACCTTTCCAAATCCTAGCTAACTCCCCAAAATTCAAATTCCAACCTTTCTCATCACTCTTTGCCCTCAACAAATTCATCCCTTGTGCATAACTACAAATCTTAGAAGCATACAAAGCTTGTCTCACATCATCAATCAACCTTTTCTTATCAACCCCACTTCTCACAAACCCTCCCACTTCCTTACCCAACCCCGCTTCCTCCAAAACCGCAGCCGCATTCTCCCTCTCCTCCTTCAACCCACTCAAATACCTACAATCCAATGAAGCCGCAATTGTGGGTGCAGCCACCGACAACTCCGCCGCTTGCTGAACCGTCCATTTGCCAGTACCCTTCATACCAGTCTTATCCAAAATCTTATCCACCAAATAACCATCACCACCTTCATCCTTCACCTTAAAAATATCAGCAGTAATCTCAATAAGAAAACTCTCTAACTCACCACTATTCCACTCAGCAAAAATATCAGCAAGTTCAGAATTGGACAACCCACCAACATGCTTCAAAACATCATAAGCTTCAGAAATAAGCTGCATATCACCATATTCAATACCATTATGAACCATCTTAACAAAATTACCAGAACCACCTTCACCAATGTAAGTAACACAAGGACCATCTTCAACTTGAGCAGCAACCTTCATAAGAATATCTTGAATATTACTATAAGCCTGGTAGGAGCCACCAGGCATAAGAGAAGGACCATTTCTAGCACCTTCTTCACCACCAGAAACACCCATACCGAGATAGAGTATTCCTTTTTCAGAGATTTGTTGGATTCTTCGTTCGGTATTTTCATACCATTCGTTACCTCCGTCGATGATACAATCGCCAGGCTCCATATGATCTGAGAGGGCGGCGATTGTTTGATCGACGGGGGCACCGGCTTTGACAAGGATGATGACTGATCTAGGACGTTGGAGAGAGAGGACGAATTCGCGAGGGGAGTATTGACCGGTTAAAGGGAGGGAGCCTTCACGGTGGGCCCGATCTACGGTTTCATCGACTTTGGAAGTAGTGCGGTTGTAGACGGAGATTGGGAAGCCTTTTTCGGCGATGTTTAGGGCTAGGTTTTGGCCCATTACGGCTAGGCCAGCTAGGCCTATGCGAGAGAGAGTGGAAGCGTCCATTTTTGAATTGAAGAAATGAATGAAGGAGTTGGATTGGTGAGAGTGAGAGAGGGGAAGGAGTGGAAGTGTTTTTGTATGATGAGTTGTTGAGAAGTGGCGGACTCGTCGAGGGTGTGAAAGGACAGTGACTTAACCACCAACGAGGAGCTACCGTTACCTCCAAGATGGGTCAAAATTGTTATGTAAACGACTGCGTTTTCCAATATCCAGTCCACTCAACTCGTATATATTTCACTATTTTACACACTATAATACGTATGTCACAACTACAAATTTTAATTCATTAGTTAGACACAAAAATAGAGAAAAAATAGAAAGGAGAGAGTCGATTTTTTTGTTATTGAAAAATTATTATCCTAGTTGGCATCCTTTTGTCTCAATCCAATTATTATTTTATTTTGTTATAATTTCATACACAAATGATATTTATTTTAGGGAATACACAAATGATATTTAGATACCCTAACTAAGGGTGGGAATAGGTCAGGCCGCCCGTCAGGGACCTATGACCCAGCCTACTTAAAGTTCAACTCGGTCTAACTCGTTTATTAAATAGGTTAGACTCAAGCTTTTTAAAAAGCTCATTAATTTAAATAGATCAGAATAAGACTTATAAAAAGTCTACTAGGTCTTTCAAAAAAAAAAGTCTACTAGGCCTATCAGACCGGTTCATATATGTGTAATTATATATACTACATTATATAATACATGCGTATTAGCCTCTACAAAATATATTATATAATAAACGTGTATTAGCATCTACAAAATGGATGTAGTAGTTATACAAAATTTTATTGGATATACATGCAATATATATATATATATATATATATATATATATATATATATATATGTGTGTGTGTGGGCGCGCGCGCTAATAAAGTTGGGGAAAATTGATGTACATGTTTTACAAAATTTTATTGACTTATTAGCATTTTAAAAAATATTTGTTTATTAGCCTTTTTATAAATATGTCAAATATTATATTTAAAATTGTTAGTACAAATTAGGCTTTTAAACATGCTAATAGGTTAGATTGTGGTTTTAAAAAGGTCAGGTCATACTTAAAATAAGAAAATTTCTATTCCCCCAACCAATATTGCTCACTCCCAAAGAAAAAGACGAAACTACCCTTGCATGAGTTAACTCACGCTCGGTGGCATCTGCGCGACTTAAGTCACGCTGATCCAGCGTTAGTTAACTCACGCTCGCTACAAACCAGCGTGACTTAAGTCACGCTGAGTTCTGTTATAAAAACAGCAAAAACCATAACACAGAACCAGCGTGACTTAAGTTTCCAAATCGAAATTTCTCCCTCTTTTTGCGATTTCAACCATTTTTGTGTCAATCTAACATCAACTTCTACCCCAAAATCAAGTAAGTATTTATTATCCTATTGCATTGGCTTTTTATGGTTTAAATTTTGGTTTTTTTTGGAGAAATTACACAATTTTAGGATTTTAGGGCTTGAGTTTTTAGGATTGTTAATGATGAATTAAGTTAAGAATTGTAGTTTAGATGTTGTTTAGAGTAAGTTTCACTCCAATGTGGTAGTTTAGGGTTTAGAAATTGTTAGATTTTATGTTGATTGAATGTTGCACTCCAGGTGTTTGATAAAATGTCTCAATGAAAATTTGTTTGAATTTTGCATTGTTAATGATGAAATTAGTTAGAAATTGGATTGTTAATGTTGATTATATTGAGTTTGAGTGAAATGTGGTAGTTTAGGGTTTAGTTAGAAATTAGATTGTTAATGTTGATTATAGTGAGATTGAATTGTTATTTTTGCATTGATTTTTGTTTTTAAAAATGTTGTGTATATATGTCTTCGAGACCAGACATGATTAGTAGTGCATGTGCCGAAAAGGCGGCTGTGCGTCCTCCTACTTGACGGAGACAGGGCGTTAGGAGAGAGCAAGAGGTAGGATCGTCGTCCCAGATGGTGGACCCGAGTTAGCATCAGCCTCAGTACGAGGAGGCGGCTCACCAACAGGAGGGTGAGGCCCAGCATCAGGCTGAGGAGGAGGGTCAGGCTGAGGAGGAGGAGGAGGAGGAGGCGCCGCAGAGTTTTCCCGGGGGTCCTACTAACTTGTCACTCCTACCGGGTTTCAGTAGACACGTGGCATGTCAGCTTTTGGAGCGATGCTCAAGTAAGTATAATTGTTTAATTTTATTTAATTACGCATCAATTACAATTTATTTTATTTAGTTGCATGTCAGCTTTACGATTTATTTATTATGTTAAAATATGTTAATGAACGAGCGTAATTTAACTGGCGCGCGTAATTTAATTGTTGTCCGTGATTAAATTAACGCGCCTAATTAAATTGGCGCGCATAATTTAATTAACACGCGTAATTTAATTGGTGCGCGTAATTTAATTGGTGTGCGTAATTAAATTAACGCGCTTTAATTGGAGCGCGTAATTTAATTGGCGCACGTAATTTATTTGGCGCGCGTTTTTTTATGATTAAATTGTTATGTCTTTTTTAGTTATTGAAATGCTTATATTTTTAACGGTTTATTGTTCGTTTAATTTTTTGTATTTCAGTTGCAGAGGACGCGTAAGTGCAATGTTGTTTCTCACGGGAAGAAAGTTAGGAAGATCCCATTCCTGACTAACGATCAGGCCTGGTTCTGGAACCGAGTAAATGCATCCGGACTTGTCCCTCTCCTTCTCACTGGATACGAGAACATCAGTCATGCCCTCATCACCGCCTTCTCAGGAGATAGCATGAGGAGACCAACAACTTCCATCTACCTGTTGGGGAGATGACCGTCACACTCGATAATGTGGCGTGTCTTCTACACATTCCCATCGTTGGGAGGCTCCTAAAGTTGAGTCCTGCCGATGTAGGATACGATAGAGGTGTGGAGCTGCTGGAGGTCGGTTTGGGTATGACACATGAGGATGCTGATGAGGAGACAAAGGCACAGTGGGGTGCTTACATCAGTATCACTGGCTTGAGGATGCATTACGACACACTCTTGCATAGGTGCAACGAGTTATAGCATTTTCCTGCTGATGATGAGGAGGCTGAGGAGCAGGTGACGGTGAGGGCATAGTGCACCAGGACATTTCTGTTGTACTTGGTTGGCATCACCATTTTTGCCAACAGGAACAGCAGAAACGTTCATCTGTTGTGGATGGAGATGTTCGTGGATTTGGACACGTTGGGCAAGCGGTCCTGGGGCGGAATGACACTTGCTTACCTCTACCACGAGCTTTCACATGTCACGGTCTCGAGGATGAAAGCCATTGGCGGTTACTCGACTCTACTTATGGTAGCATTGCTTTTCTTTTTACATAACATTTTTTAAATGACTTACGATATTATTGTGTATGTTTATGAGTTTGTGATGATGAAATATTTGTTTGTAGGGATGGATTTTGGCCCATTTTAGAAACATGTATACGAGGTGTCCGAGTACGGGGTATCAGGTTGGCGCTCCCCTTGCATCTAGCTGGAGACCGCCCAGGGGTCATGTTGATCATGCACACTGTCGTTGCCTCATTGATATGATGGTCAATGCTGATGTCACCTGGATGTCGTACGAGGACCGACGGGAGATCATCGCTTTCCAGGACATTTTCTGGTACTCCGGTTGGATCATGGCCGACAGTCAGATTATGCACCTTCACTTGCCAGAGCGGGTTCTCCGGCAGTACGGTCACGTGCAGACGGTCCCCAGATCTCCTACCGATCATCATGCTCTTCAGGCTGCGGGGGTTGTTGTGGTCTTTCAGGACTTTCTGCTCCTTGTACTTCCACAGGCACTTCGGGGTCGGCAGACACCAGAGGCTCGACGGTGGAGGTGTCAGGATGGGGTACATTAGATGGTTCTACAACGTATCTCATCCCATCATGATCGACCCTACTATTGTTACAGAGGACGTCCCTCCTGTCCCTCCTTACGAGGAGGTTATTGTTGAGCAATAGTATGCCCGACATGTTCCCGACCCACTGCAGATCATTGAGAACATCAGGCGCAGGGTGGAGCCAGCATTGGAGTATCCGGAGCATCATGCATACTTTACCAGTGTGTTGCAGGGCATCCAGTCGGAGTATCTCATATTGCAGGAGAAGGGGGTTCCCCGGATGATGATTAGGATCCATAGTCCATAGGAGTAGGGTCTTGTGACGTTTGTATATTTGCATATTTTTAGTTATATTTTTATGACATTCCTATATTATATTTACACTCGCGTCTTTGCGCATTATTATGACATTTTGGTACATTTTTTGTTTAATTTTTGTGTATTTTAACTTTGAATGAATGAATGATTGAATTATTGATTGAATGGATGAAAAATGGATGAAAATGGAAAAACGAATGGATGAATGAAAATACACAAACACGCGTAATAAATTCCAAAATTAATAGAATACGACAAATTTATTTAGTTATAGTTTTGAAATTCTGGCGCAGTAGTGTTTCAACGTTACGATATAAGTAAAACACGTATTAATGCAAAACAATAACAGACAAAAAAAGTAAAAAGGCACAAGGAAATTGTTAACCCAGTTCGGTGACAAACACACCTACTCTGGGGGCTACCAAGCCAGGAGGAAGTCCACTAGTGTAGTCCTAGTTCTAAGTTCTCAGCAAACTCCAAGTTCACAACTTATCACCTAGCTACTACCCGTACTGACTTCAGCCTAGGAACTCCTAGACCTGAGATCCCATCTCACACCCACTCAATCAATCACTGCCCCAGTGATCTCAGACTTAAGTAACAAAGACGAAGACACCTTCAGACACAAACACACACCGTACTTCAAAGCTTAGGTGCGGTATACACAATTACAACTCAATAAACACAGTCCTAAGCTTGCATCAAGGTGACACAAGAAAGGCTCACAATTAACACACTCGAAACCTAAGAATACTTTTTTAATGATGGCTTCGATTGTTTTCTTCAATAGTGGCGTCTTCTATTTATAGCCTTCAGCAGCAACATATATTTGAATCAAATATTCTTCTCAGAAATATATTGAAACAAATATTCTTCAGAAATATATTTTCCAAAGATCTCTTTTGAAAATATATTTACACAAATAAAAATATCTAATCTGGAAAATATATCTCTCGAAAATATCTTCCTTCTAGAAACACACGCAGCTTGGAGAACAAGTAACATGAATGAATTCTTCAATCAAATCTTCAAAAGATCAGGTGAGATAATAAACAGCTCCAAGGTGCGAAAACAAGGATGCTGTAAGATGCTTCTGAAGGTACTTCTGAAGTAAGTGCTTCTGAAGGTTCAACTTCTGAAGTTCTGCTTCTGAAGATTCAGCTTCTGAAGATCTGCTTTTGAAGATTCAGCTTCTGAAGTTCTGCTTCTGAAGATTCAGCTTCTGATGGTTCAGCTTCTGAAGGTTCAGCTTCTGAAGATTCAGCTTCTGAGGTTCTGCTTCTGAAGACGTACATCTTGCTTGTATATTTGATTTTAGTAAAAATGAAGCCAACAACCAAATATCCAACAATCTCCCCCTTTGGCAAATTTTTGGCTAAAATCAATCTGAGATCAGAGAGATATCACAAGGCAAATTCTTCACTTATCATAAGTACGCAACCATGAAGAACTTAAACGTAGCAATCAAATAGCAACAGAGTCAGCAGCGGCACATAATAAACAAAATCCTAACAAGAGATATACTACGTTTCCACACATACACACCCCCTAAAACATGTCATTCAGGAACAAACGAAGCACTCCCCCTGAAACACTTCAGGAACAAACGAAGCACTCCCTCTGAAACATACACTCCCCCTGAATCACTTCAGCTCCTGAAATATTGTATTGCTTCTGAACTACTGTAGTGCTTCTGAAACACTTATCTCCCCCTTTTTAGCCAAACAATTTCAAAGCAAAGTCTTCACGCAGGAAACAAAAGCTGACTATGCAGCAGAGGCTGCTTCGTCATCAGACTCTGCATCAGACGCAACTTCTTCATTAGGATCAGCATCATCTTCATCACCCTCACTTCCTGCTTGCTCACCCTCAGCAATCTTTTCTTCAGTTTTTAAAGCATGAATCATCATTTCAAACTTAGCTTTCCTTTCATCCAGCATCTGAAAGGTCTCTTTCAAGGCAGCCATGATTTCTTGTCTAGATATAACACCTCCAGAAGGAGCAGCTCCAGAAGGTCCAACAATATCTGGAACATGATGTTTACCAAATAGTTTGTACTGAAAAGTGAGAGGAGCGTCCTGCTTCTTAGGAATATCAGTTGCATTTATAATACCTGGATGCTGTTCCAACATAATACCACACAGCAGAGAGGGAAATGCTATAGGGAGTTTGATGGCCAAGGTTTGTAATGATTTCCCTAAATTAGCGTGCACTACTGAATGGAAGGAAGAGAACATGCCCGTTGCACGCTTAAAAACTGTTAATTGCTATAACTCCTCAAAAAGACAAATGCCCAGTTTTCCCCTCAAACTTTCAAATTGCTTGGCATCTAAGGCTTTTGTAAATATATCAGCAAGTTGTTCCTCTATGGCAATATGTTCACGTTGCACAACCTTCTCCTCTACAAGATCCCTGATGAAATGATGACGTATATCAATATGCTTAGTCCTGCTATGTTGTATGGGATTTTTTGAAATATTGATAGCACTTAGATTGTCACAATACAATGTTAGAACATCCTGTTCAACATTATATTCCTTCAGCATTTGCTTCAACCACACCAATTGGGAACAACTGCTACCAGCTGCTATATACTCACCTTCAGCTGTAGATAAGGATACACAATTTTGCTTCTTGCTGAACCATGAAATCATATTGTTTCCCAGAAAAAAGCATCCACCAGATGTACTTTTTCTATCATCTGCACTACCTGCCCAATCAGCATCACAATACCCAACTAACATAGAACTTCCACTATGAGAATACATTATACCATAGTCACTGGTACTATTGACATACTTCAAAATTCTCTTTACTTGAGTCAAATGACTCATTTTTGGCTCAGCCTGGTATCTAGCACATACTCCAACAGCAAAGGTTATGTCTGGTCTGCTTGCAGTGAGATACAACAGACTTCCAATCATGCTCCTATACAAGCTTTGATCAATAGCAACACCTTGTTCATCTTTGGTCAACTTCAAGTAAGTGGTTGCAGGTGTTCTTTGATGGCTTGCATTCTCCATCCCAAACTTCTTGACTATGTTCTTGGCATATTTTCTCTGTGAAATGAATATTGTGTCTTCCATCTGCTTGACTTGAAGACCAAGAAAATAGGTTAGTTCACCCACAAGACTCAGCTCAAACTCAGACTGCATCTGCTGAACAAATAGTTGAACCATCTGGTTCGACATTCCACCAAAGACAATGTCATCAACATATATTTGTGCTATCATTAGTCTTCCATTTTCTTCTTCTGTACTTATGAGACATATGGATAAACTTGCTTCTTCTTGAGGCATCCATAAGTAACAATTGTCCTTTGATCTATTGACCCTCAGTAGCACTTCATTTTCTTTACCAGTAACCAGACATTCCTCCTTGTTAAAGTTCACCTCCAACCCTTGATCACATAATTGGCTTATGCTAATCAAATTTGCTGTTAGTCCTTTAACCAGCAACACATTGTCTAGTTTTCGTAACCCATTCTTAATCAAATCACCAACGCCCAAGATTTCTCCTCTAGCTCCATCACCAAAGGTCACATAGCTACTAGTGTGAGACCGTATATTTTCAAGAAATTTACTCACCCCAGTCATATGCCTGGAACATCCGCTGTCAAAGTACCATGAAATTCCTGGCAGTTAACTGATTTTGAACTAAAAACAGAGTATGAAAAATAAAGTTCAGAAGCAGAAAAATAAGATGCAGAAAGTAAAGGACACAATGAATTTGTTAACCTAGTTCGGTGCAAACTTCACCTACTCTGGGGGATACCAATCCAGGAAGGAAATCTACTATGAGGAATCAACTCAAAGACTCAGACACAGACCCCCCTGTTCCCAGCCTTAGCAATCAATCTCCACTTAGTCCAGACTTTTACTCAGGAACCCACCTAAGTATTAGAACACTACTAACTTCCTAATTACTCAATCACAACCCAGTGATCAGCAACACTCAAACAACTCAAATATGAAGACACCCTTCAAAAGAACAAAGACATCATTCGTGCTTAAAAGCTTTGAATGAATTACAACTCAAACAATCTAAACCAACTCAGAACATATGAGTGGTGTACAAAAACAAAGCCTAAGCTTACACAGACTTTTTTTAATATAAACTGTGATTGACTCAAACAAATTCCACAATTTGCAGCAACGCGTCTTCCTTTATATAGACTTCAGCAGCTTCTCATAATTCTGAACACAATCTTCAATTGATATAGTTCTGAAATACTTTGAGGCTCAAAAAGGAAACATATAATTATGAATCAAATCAAGCAAAGATCCCTTTGCAATATATTCATTCATAAAACACGAAGCAAATCTTAACCAAGATCTTCACCAAATAACTCAGCTTTCTAGAAAACAATAGCAGGAATAAAACTTCAGTAAATCTCCAAGAGATACGCACAGAATTAATGCAAAAGAATGCAGAAAATCAGCTTCTGGAAACAGCTTCTGAAGGTCAACGCTGGTCAACGTCTGAAGCTCAGCTTCTGAAGGTCAACGCTGGTCAACGTCTGAACAGTGCGTTTGAAGACCCTTCCTGCGTCTGATGAACAGTTTCAGAGTCTGAAGGCCCATTCAGAGTCTGAAGGTCCATCATGCGTCTGAAGGTCCATTTCAGCTTCTGAAGGTCTAGAAATGCAATTTTCAGCTTCTGAACCTCTTTAAAACCAGTTCCTTGCTTCTGAAGACATTATATAACTTCTGGAAACGCATGCTTGCACATTTTGATTTGATTTTACCAAACAATGAAGCCAACACTTCAAATAACCAACAATCTCCCCCTTTGACAAATTTTTGGCTAAAATCAAATGCTTCATAAACACAAATCCTTCATTCATCACAAGTTAATTAACCATGAAGAACTTCACATAATGTAGCAGAGTCAGCAGTGGATTAACAACACAGTAACACAAAACAACTGAAAATTACTCCCCCTGCAACACATAACATCAGTTTATGAGGAACAGCTCTTCTCCCCCCTGAAACACAGCACTCAGGTACTCCCCCTGAACATCTCAGCTTCTGACAAGGAGCACACAAACTCAGGAACACTCCCCCTTTTTAGCCAAACAAGTTTGACAAAGTAACCAGCAAAACATCAGGAGAAGAAACATAACTCAGAACACATAACACAACACACTTGCAAAGATCAGAAACACAAAGAATCCACCCAGCAGAAGAACAACCAAACACAAAAATGTAGAGAACAACACAACTGCAGAGTACAGCATACTAGAAACACAAGCAGAAATTCACTACAGTCACAAACAAGCCAGTCTTCAGACTCAACATCAGAAATTGCTTAGTCTTCATTAGACACAATCATCAGATGTTGCTCACTTGATATGTGCCTCAGGCACATTCAGAACCTTCTTCCCAGCTATCTTCTTCTGAAAATCAGCAACTCTTTTTTGAACACAGGACATAACATCTTCAGACTTACAAGAAACAAGTGCCTTTTAAACAGGAATAGGAACTAACACTTTGCTCCTGATTTTGGATGAACCAGCACCAAAACTCATTTGTGCTACAGGAATTGGCTTGCTGTCATCAGCAACAGCCTTTCCTTTTCATTTGTTCAGACTCTGAGCAACACCTTCACACTTTGGTCTCCAAACTTTCTTGATTTTGCTTTTATTCACAGCTGGATCAGTTTTCCTGTGTTGGAAATGCTTGGGATAACCATGCAACTTGTAACAAAAAGGTTTAATGTGTCCCTTTTTCCCACAATGATGACAAACCCAAAGATGAGTGGCCTTCTTGTCTTTGGATCCCTGAGTCTGGTTCTTAGGTTTCCTCATCAGTGGAACATGAGTAACAACAGGTTTTTGTTGTTTAATGTTCAGATTCTGATCAACAAATCCAATGCCATTTGGTTTTCTCTGATTCTAATTCTCCAAAATTTCTTCCAGCACATCAGTAGCAGAATTCATCATTCTGACTTGCTTCTTCATCTGATCAAGTTGAGAATTCAGTTGGATAACCTCATTACTGAGAACAGAAATTTTCTCTAAGTGTTCACTCCTCTCAATCTGAAGTTGAGTATTAATTTTCTTCTGTTCTTCCATCTGCTTGCACACTTCATCAAATTGATATTGCATCTTCTTGCAAAAAGCAACATGATCTTTGTAATAGGTAGCCAGATCTTCACAGGATGATTCGCCATCACTTGAGTCAGACTCTGAATAAATTTCTGAACCCTTAACTTTATCATCAGACCAGAATTTACCAGTTAAAGCAGTGACAGGCTTATTCTCTTCTCCTTCTGAGTCATCATCAGACCAGGAAACAGTCAGACTTTTCTTCTGTTTCTTGAGATAATTAGGACATTCTGACTTGACATGTCCATAGCCTTCACACTCAAAGCACTGAACTCTTTTAGATTGATTGCTCTTGTCATCAGTTCTTGTTTTCTGCTTCAGAAACTTCTTGAATTGTTTACTCAGCAGCACAAGAGCTTCTGATGAGCTATCATCATCCACACATTCAGAATCAGCAACAAATGCAACACATTTACCCTTCTGATCAGTTCTGCTTATTTCAAAGTTTTGAAAGGAACCTATCAATTCTTCAACCTTCATGCTGGATATGTCATGTGCTTCTTCAATAGCAGTTACTTTCATATCAAACCTCTTGGGTAGGGATCTGAGAATTTTTCTAACAAGTTTCATCTGAAACTTTTTCTCCAAGAGATTCAAAAGAGTGTGCCATGTCCAGAATGTTCATGTAAAAGCTTTGTATGTTCTCATCCTCCAGCATTCTGAGATTTTCAAACTTAGTTGTCAGAAGCTGAAGTCTGGACAACTTTACTTTTGAGGTGCCTTCATGAGCAGTCTTGAGTATCTCCCAGGCATCCTTAGCAATTGTACACTGCTTGATCATCCTGAATACATTCTTGTCCACACCATTGAATATTGCATTCAGGGCTTTGGAGTTTGCAAGTGACTGAGCATCTTTATCATTGGTCCAATCTTCCTCTGGTTTTAAAACACCAGTCTTGTTACCATCTTTGTCAGTCACAACTGGATGTTCCCAACCCTTCATAACAGCTTTCCAGGTCTTGCTATCAATAGATTTAAGGAAATCACTCATGCGTGATTTCCAATAATCATAATTTGTTCCATCCAGCAGGGGTGGCCTGTTAACAAAACCTCCTTCTTTCTCCATAAAGCCAGAAATAAACTACCCTGGAGCTCACCCAAATACAGGCATGGTGCCTGCTCTGATGCCAATTGAAATTCCTGGCAGTTAACTGGTTCTGAACTAAGAACAGAGTATGAAAAATAAAGTTCAGAAGCAGAAAAATAAGATGCAGAAAGTAAAGGACACAATGAATTTGTTAACCCAGTTCGGTGCAAACTTCACCTACTCTGGGGGATACTAATCTAGGAAGGAAATCTACTATGAGGAATCAACTCAAAGACTCAGACACAGACCCCCCTGTTCCCAGCCTTAGCAATCAATCTCCACTTAGTCTAGACTTCTACTCAGGAACCCACCTAAGTATTAGAACATTACTAACTTCCTAATTACTCAATCACAACCCAGTGATCAGCAACACTCAAACAACTCAAATATGAAGACACCCTTCAAAAGAACAAAGACATCATTCGTGCTTAAAAGCTTTGAATGAATTACAACTCAAACAATCTAAACCAACTCAGAACATATGAGTGGTGTACAAAAACAAAGCCTAAGCTTACACAGACTCTTTTTAATATAAAATGTGATTGACTCAAACAAATTCCACAATTTGCAGCAGCACGTCTTCCTTTATATAGGCTTCAGCAGCTTCTCATAATTCTGAACACAATCTTCAATTGATATAGTTCTGAAATACTTTGAGGCTCAAAAAGGAAACATATAATTCTGAATCAAATCAAGCAAAGATCCCTTTGCAATATATTCATTCATAAAACACGAAGCAAATCTTAACCAAGATCTTCACCAAATAACTCAGCCTTCTAGAAAACAATAGCAGGAATAAAACTTCAGTAAATCTCCAAGAGATACGCACAGAATTAATCCAAAAGAATGCAGAAAATCAGCTTCTGGAAACAGCTTCTGAAGGTCAACGCTGGTCAACGTCTGAAGCTCAGCTTCTGAAGGTCAAGGCTGGTCAATGTCTGAACAGTGCGTCTGAAGACCCTTCCTGCGTCTGATGAACAGTTTCAGAGTCTGAAGGCCCATTCAGAGTCTGAAGGTCCATCCTGCGTCTGAAGGTCCATTTCAGCTTCTGAAGGTCCAGAAATGCAATTTTCAGCTTTTGAACCTCTTTAAAACCAGTTCCTTACTCTGAAGACATTATATAACTTCTGGAAACGTATGCTTGCACATTTTGATTTGATTTTACCAAACAATGAAGCCAACACTTCAAATAACCAACATACCAGTCTTCCCTAGAGGAGGCTCTCAAAGATGTATGAGCTATGAGGCCAAGACTTTCACACTTTGGTCTCCATTCCCTTGTGATTTTGTTTACAATGGGTTCCACTTTTCTTTGCTGAAAGTGCTTGGGGTAACCATACAACTTGAAACAGAATGGCTTTATGTACCCCTTTCTACCACAGTAATGACATATCCAAGGAGGAGATGCCCTCCTGCTCTTAGATCCCTGAGGTTCGTTATGATGTTCCAACTTAGGTTTGCCCATCATTGTATCATATGTTCCAACAGCCGCAATGAACCTTTTAGCTGGATTTTGATGTTTGTTGTTCAAGGTCTTATAATCAAACCCTATTCCTTTTGGTTTCCCTTGGTTCCGACTCTCCAATATCTCTTCTAGCATATCAGTACCAGTGTTCATCATTCTGACTTGTTTCTTCATATGTTCAAGTTGAGAGTTCAATTGGGTTACCTCATCATTGAGATCAGAAATCTGTCCTAAATGTTCACTTCTTTCAGCCTGAAGTTGAGTGATAGTTCTCTTCTGTTTTTCCAGCTGCTTGCATACTTCCTATCTCCTAGTATACAGATCTTTGTAAGAGTTAGCCAGTTCTTCATAAGACAATTATTCATCACTGGATTCAGTATCATACATGCATCTACCAGTTAAGGCAACAACATGCTTGGCTGATTCACTTTCCACTTCTACTTCTGAGTCATCTTCATCAGACCAAGAAACAACCAAACTTTTCTTCTGTCTCTTGAGATATGTGGCACATTCTGTCCTAATGTGACCATATCCTTCACACTCATGACATTGAACTCCCTTTGATTGATTGCTCTTCTCATCAGTTCTTGTCTTCTTCAAGTCATTTTGTTGCTTACTGATGTTGAACCTCATGTTCTGACCATTTGGCTTGGGTCTCCTGTCATCATGTTTCAGAATCTTGTTAAACTGTCTTCCAAGTAACACAAGTGCCTCTGACAGACTTTCATCATCCTCAACATTTCCTTGTGACTCCTCAGCTCCAGCACTTGTAACAAAAGCAATGTTTTTCCCCTTCTTATCAGTTCGGTTATTGAAGGCTGTCTCAAAATTCTGCAAGGACCCTATTAATTCCTCAACCTTCATACTGGAGATGTCCTGTGCTTCCTCAATGGCAGTAGTCGCGTCGCTAAAAAAACGCTCGAGCATACTAACGCTCGGAATAACTACGGAGTCGCCACCAAAGTTTTATTTTTAAACGGAAACGTTGATAAAACCCTTGACAATGTGGAAAAGATGGTCATCGCAACCATTAACGGGTTCAGGAGTCGATTATGCAAGGGGAAGTTATTAGCACCCCTCGCATCCGTTGTACCCAACGGGAACCTCCTAGTTAGTTTAGGGTTAAAAAGTGTTTTAAAGGTTGCTTGCAATATTTTAACATTTCAAAGAAAAAAGGAAAGGGGAAAAAAGGTTTTTTATTAGTGTGCTTGACAAGAGTTGGATCTTGCTCCTACGTATCTCCTGGTGCGATGGAGAATTCAAAGCTACGTAGTTCTTTGGTAGAAAATATTTGTTTGTTAGTTGATTTTAAAGAACGATGTTTTTGATCGTATTCTAGCGGTTAAACGTAGCTTGTATGCTCGCGCGTGGGAGGCTTAAGCGTTTGTTTGTATTGCGTTAGAATTGATAAAAAATCGTCCGTTTGTGAAAAGAGATTTGATTTTTACTTGACCACGGGGGGAAGAAAATTAGTTTGGTGTGTTGGATTTGTTTTTTTTTATGTTTTTTTGTATTTTGAAAATAGAATGACGATTGTTCGAACAACGAGACATACGTCAAGTGCTCGTGCAACCGGGGAATGGGAAGACATACGTCGAACCACTCCTTTTTCATTCAAGTTTGTTATTGAAAATTAATATATTTTTTGTATTTTTGAAAAGGAATGACGATTGTCCGAACAACGAGACATACGTCAAGTGCCCGTGCAACCGGGGAATGGAAAGACATACGTCGGACCATTCCTTTTTCATCCAAGTTTGTTATTGAAAAAAAATGTATAAACTATAATTGAAAACAATAACACTTGTTATAAGCTGAACCTTCAGACGCAGAAACTGACTTCAGAAGCACTGTTCAGAAGCTGCTTCAGAAGCACTGTTCATAAGCTGCCTTCAGAAGCACTGTTCAGAAGCACCTTCGGAAGCTGCTTCAGAAGCACTGTTCAGAAGCTGCTTCAGAAGCACTGTTCAGAAGCTGCCTCAGAAGCCCTGTTCAGAAGCTGCCTTCAGAAGCACTGTTCAGAAGCTGCCTTCAGAAGCACTGTTCAGAAGCTGCCTTCAGAAGCACTATTCAGAAGCTGCTTCAGAAGCACTGTTCATAAGCACCTTCAGAAGCTGCCTTCAGAAGCACTGTTCAGAAGCTGCTTCAGAAGCCGCTTCAGAAGCACTGTTCAGAAGCTGCTTCAGAAGCACTGTTCAGAAGCTGCTTCAGAAGCAGATTTTAGAACCTCAGGGGTAAAACGGCAAGAAAAAACAGTAGGAAGAAAAAATCATTTATGTTTTGGTGACTGTTGTAAAATTTGTGATTTTTTGGGGTTTTTGTATGATTTTTGAGTGCAAAGATGAGTTAAAATGACTAAAATGAAGAGTAAAAATGCATAAAAATATGCAGGAACAGTAGAACAGTTTCTGTGATTTTTTCTCAACTTTTTAGTTAGATTTCTCACTCAGTACAGAACCAAATACGAAAATAAAAATATCACTGTAAAGCTTGCCATGAGTACTACATCCTAGTGGTCTTAGATCTACCAAAAGATGTCCTAGAACTAACTATATTCTGGCCTTAAGTCATGCTCATGAACTTATGATGAAAAATGCATTATTTTTAAGAAAAGCTACAAACACTTAAACAAAATGCGAAAAAGGTCAAAGATAACTTACAAACTCCTATCCAAAGCTTCAGATGCACGAAAAAAAAATGAAAGGGGGCTTTTGGGTGGTTGTGGTTTTTTAAGGTGGAAGTGATGGAGAAGATGAACAGTAACAAAATGATGTTTTGCTACTATTCTCCTCTCTTTGTGTGATGTTTCTTGTGATGGTTTTGTGTGAGCTTTTGTGATGATGGCTTAGATAGTTTTTTTTTATTTGTTGTGGTGGTTTGTAAAGAAAAAATGACAGAGTTTCTTTTTAGAGGTTTTGATATATGATTTTGCTGTTTCTGGTTTTCTGATTCTGCTTCAAAATCCTCTCCTCCTGCTTCTGATTTTTTTGTCTCTGTTATATAGACATTTTTGAAGCTGTTTTTGTTGACCATGAGATAATGAGATTCATTCAATGCTGGATTTTTGGTGTCTGTTTTGGCTAGAATTGTGGTTAACAATTATTGAGGAAGTGACCTCGTGATTTTGGTGAAGATTTTTGGCAGGGTTTTGGACAAAGGGATTATGAAAGCCAGGAAACAAGGGGGGCGCTGCAGTCTTCTGTTGTCTTGCAGCATTTCTTGACTTTTTCTTCTCTTTTTTTTAGAAAACAAAATAATAATAATAATAATACTAATAAAAAACAGAATAACAGTAAAAATAATAAAAATAAATAAAAGAAAAGACAAAAATAAAAGAAAATAAACAAAATAAAAGAAATGGGCCTAAAACGAACCAAAAAATGAGGTATTTTTAAAATACCTCTCTGCCGAAATTTTCCTCGAAAGAACAAAAAAGTTCCGGGCCAAAAGACAAAAATTAGGGTACAACAGCAGTCACCTTCATGTCAAATCTCTTAGGTAGAGACCTGAGTATTTTTCTCACAAGTTTCTCATCAGACATTTTTTCTCCAAGAGAATCAAATGAGTTAGCCATGTCCAGAACGTTCATATAGAAGTCTTGTATGTTCTCATCCTCCAACATTTTGAGATTTTCAAACTTGGTGGTGAGAAGTTGAAGCCAGGACATTTTTACCTTGGATGTGCCTTCATGTGTAGTTTTGAGAATCTCCCAAGCATCCTTAGCTACAGTGCACTGTGTTGAGTATTTAGTAGTTGGCTGCATGTTTTGGTAAATTCAATGTGTTCAAGCGAAGCATCTCCATGTGTTAGAGAAGTCTTCATAAGCAAGAAAGTGGATTTGAAGTGGTTCAGAAGCTGTTTTGGCCTTCAGACGCACTTTGGACCTTCAGACGCTGAAAGTGCCTTCAGACGCACTACAGTGCTTCAGACGCTGAATGGACCTTCAGACGCACTACAGTGTTTCAGACGCACTATTCACAGTTGACCAGCGTTGACTTCTTCAGAAGCTGGGTTTTTATGCGTTCTTTCTGTGCGTATCTTTGTGAGATTTGTCAAGGATTAATTCAAGCATTTGGTTTCTAGAAGACTGAATTAAATTGATGAAGATCTTATGAAAATTGGCTTCGTATTTATGTTTGTATAATTGTGCTGAAGAATCTTTACAAGATACAATGCAGAATTATTTGTTTCCTTATTGAGCCATTCATATTTCAGAAACATATCAAATTCAGAAGATTGGCTATAGATTTAAGAGAGCTGCTGAAGTCTATAAAAGGAGATGTGCTGCTATTGTTGAAGACTTACGAAGATTATTGCAGAAATCAGAATTTGAGTCTTTTGTGTTTTTAAACTTAGGTTTATTTTGTACACCACTCATCTGAGTTGGTTTAGAGTTTTATTGAGTTGTAATTCATTCTAAGCCTTTAGGTACGAATGAAGTCTTTGTAAGTTTGAAGTGTTTTCTTCATAAAACTGGGTTGTGTTTTCAGAAGTTGTTTAGTAACTAGGCTATTACTTGGATAGGAAGTAAGAAGGGGGTTTCTTATACTCAAGGTGTTGGGTAGAAATCAGAACTATAGGAGATTAAGTCAGAAGACTAGGAACAGGGGGTCTGTGTCTTGAGTCTTAGGATTAATTCCAATAGTGGATTTCCTTCCTGGATTGGTATCCTCCAGACGTAGGTGGTATTTGCACCGAACTGGGTTAACAAATATCTGTGCCTATTTACTTTTCTGCACCTTTATTACTGCTTCTGAACTGGTTTTAATTGTGCTCTGTTTTTGCAAAATCGTGCTCTATTTTATAGTTCTGATCCTTAATAGCCAGAATTTCAATTGGCATCAGAGCAGGCACCCTGCCTGTGATTGGGTGAGCACCAGGGAAGAGTTTTCTGGCAAGCATGGACAGAGAGGGAGGATATGTCAACAGACCACCATTGCTGGATGGCACAAATTACGAATATTGGAAGTCTAGAATGTGTGCCTTTCTGAAATCTATTGACAGCAGGACTTGGAAAGCTGTGCTAAAAGGTTGGGATCATCCAGTTGTTTTAGACAAAGATGGGAACAAGACTGAGGTGCTGAAACCAGAAGAAGAGTGGACAAAGGTTGAAGATGGTCTGTCTCTTGGAAACTCCAAAGCTTTGAATGCAATATTCAATGGTGTGGACATGAACATGTTCAGACTCATCAAGCAGTGTACTGTTGCAAAGGATGCTTGGGAAATACTGAAAACCACTCATGAAGGAACCTCTAAGGCCAAGATGTCCAGACTCCAATTACTGACCACTAAGTTTGAAAATTTGAAGATGATGGAGGATGAAAATATTCAAGATTTCTACATGAATGTCCTGGATATGGCAAATTCTTTCGAGTCTCTTGGGGAGAAGATGTCAGATGAGAAGATAGTGAGAAAAATTCTCTGGTCACTTCCCAAAAGGTTTGACATGAAGGTAACTGCTATAGAGGAAGCTCATGACATCACCACTATGAAGGTTGAGGAGTTGATTGGGTCTCTGCTGAATTTTGAGACTGCTTTTTGTAAACAGCCTGAGAAGAAAGGGAAAAGAGTAGCTTTTGCAGTCAATTCTGAAGCTGATGATCAACAAGAGTCTGATGAGGATGATGGTGATTTATCAGAAGCTCTAGTGTTGCTGGGAAGACAGTTCAATAAAATTCTGAAGCATGTTGATAGGAAATCCAAAACCAAAGGTCAGAACTTCAGATTCAACAACAAGAAGCAACATAGTGATGTGAAGAAGACCAAGACTGAGGAGAAGAGTAATCAAGCTAAAGGTGTGTAGTGCTTTGAGTGTGAGGGTTATGGACATATCAAATCAGAATGTCCTACTTTTCTTAAGAAGCAGAAGAAGAGCCTAGCTGTTTCATGGTCTGATGATGATTCTGAAGAAGATGCTGCAAGTGAATCTGCTAAGTGTAATACAAGTCTGATGGTAAGGTCATAAGCTATCTTAAAGAATGAAGCAGTTTTAGAGTCTGAGACATTTTTAGAGTCTGAAGCTTCATCTGTGTCTGAAGCCAGAGTTGCAAAATCCTCATATGATGAACTGGCTGACAATTACAGAAAGCTATACACCAGAAGTGCAGAAGTTTGCAAGCAAGTTCTGGATCAGAAGGAGACAATCTGTCACTTGGAGGCTGAGAAAGGTGAATTTTTAGTGCAGAATTCTGATCTCAGAGAAGAAGTGAGTCAACTAAATTCCCAACTTGAGAACATGAAAAAACAGGTCAGGATGATGAATACTGCTACTGATGTGTTGGAGGAAATTTTAGAGAATCAGAAACAAGGAAAACAAACTAGGTTAGGATTTGTTGATCAGACTCAGAACCTCAAACAGAAGAATCCAGTTAAAAAGTTTGTTCCTGCCACTAAAACTTATGACTCTATGATTGGGACATCCAAGATGAGACCTCAGAAGCAAGCTCAGAAGCAACCTCAGATGCAACATCAGATTCAACCTCAGAAGTTTATCAGAAACAAGAGAAGAAATCATCCTTGGATCTGTCATCATTGTGGAAAGAAGGGGCATATTAAACCTTTTTGCTTTAAGTTATATGGCTATCCTGAACATTTTCAGTATAGAAGAGTGGAACCAGCTGCAACCAGAAATAATGTTCAGAAGGTGTGGAAGCCCAAAGACAAAACAGTTGGCCTTATAGCTCATACCTCTTTGAGAGCCACTTCTAAAGAAGACTGGTACTTTGATAGTGGTTGTTCAAGACACATGACTGGTGTGAAAAAGTTACTGAGTAATTTAAAGCCTTATTCCAGAAGCTATGTGACATTTGGTGATGGAGCAAAAGGTGAGATTCTGGGTATTGGTGACTTAATCAGTGAAGGTTTACCTAGACTTAATGATGTGCTATTGGTGAAAGGATTAACTTCTAATCTGATCAGTATTAGCCAGCTTTGTGATCAAGACTTGAAGGTAAATTTCAACAAAGAAGAATGTGTGGTAACTGATCAAGGAAGTAAGGTTCTGATGAGGGGCTGCAGATCTAAAGATAACTGTTATTTATGGGTGTCTGAAGAAGAAAAAAGCCTGACTTCCTGTCTCATGAGTTCAGAAGAAGAAGTCAGACTCTGGCATCAGAAACTGGGTCATCTACATCTGAAAGGCATGAAGAAAATCCTGAGTACTGAAGCTATCAGAGGTATACCTAATCTGAAGATCAATGAGGACAGTGTTTGTGGTGATTGTCAAATTGGAAAACAAACAAGAAAGTCTCATCCCAGATTAGTACACCAGGTAACCACTAAAGTACTAGAACTGTTACATATGGATTTAATGGGGCCTATGCAAGTTGAGAGTATTGGAGGTAAGAGGTATGCTTTTGTAATGGTTGATGATTTTTCAAGATTTACTTGGGTCAACTTTGTGAGAGAAAAATCAGATACATTTGAAGTATTTAGAGACTTGTGCACTCAGTTACAAAGAGAGAAGGACTGTGGTATTATCAGAATCAGAAGTGATCATGTGAAAGAGTTTGAAAACAAGAGATTTTTTGAGTTATGTGCATCTGAAGGAATAAAACATGAGTTTTCTGCACCAATAACACCTCAGCAAAATGGAGTAGTTGAGAGAAGGAACAGAACATTAGCAGAATCTGCAAGAGTCATGTTGCATGCTAAGAAGCAACCTTACATGTTATGGGCTGAAGCAATGAACACAGCATGTTACATTCACAACAGGGTGACTTTAAAGAAGGGTACTGCATCTACTTTATATGAACTATGGAAAGGAAGGAAGCCTACTGTGAAATATTTTCATGTGTTTGGGAGCAAATGCTATATTTTGGCTGATAGAGAAAATAGAAGAAAGTTGAATCCTAAGTCTGATGAGGGAATATTTCTGGGTTATTCAGTGAACAGCAGAGCCTATAGGGTGTTTAATTCCAGAACCAAGGTTGTGATGGAGTCCATTAATGTTGTGATTGATGATCTGTCTGCTGAGAATGAAAGAAGTGAGTCTGAAGTGGTTCCAGAGTCTGAAGCATCAGAAGAATAACTGTCAGAAGCAGAAAATCATCCAGAGTCTGAAGAAGCAGAAGTTCATCCAGATCATGTTTCTACTGGTAAAGGACCATCCATTAGAGTTCAGAAGGATCATCCTAAAGATTTAATCATTGGAAGCTTAGATCAAGGAGTCAGAACCAGAAGTTCAGATGCTGTAACTACTGATTCATGCTTTGTGTCAAAATTTGAACCCAAAAATGTTAAACAAGCCCTAACTGATGAATTTTGGATTGAAGCCATGCAAGATGAGTTGAATCAATTCAAAAGGAGTGAAGTGTGGGATCTAGTTCCAAGACCTGAAGGTTTAAATGTGATTGGCACTAAGTGGATTTACAAGAACAAAACAGATGAAAATGGTATTGTGGTCAGAAACAAGGCAAGGTTAGTTGCTCAAGGTTATACTCAAGTAGTGGGACTTGATTTTGATGAAACCTTTGCACCTGTGGCCAGATTAGAGTCCATTAGATTACTGTTGGGAGTATCTTGCATTTTGAAGTTCAAATTGTTTCAGATGGATGTGAAGAGTGCATTTCTGAATGGTTATCTGCAAGAAGAAGTCTATGTTGAACAGCCTAAAGGGTTTGTGGATCCTAAGTTTCCAGATCATGTTTACAAGTTAAAGAAGGCTTTGTATGGATTGAAGCAAGCACCTAGAGCATGGTATGAAAGGCTTACTCAATTTCTTGTGACTCAAGGATACAGAAAAGGAGGTACTGATAAGACTTTGTTTGTAAAAGATGAAGATGGAAGTCTGATGATTGCTCAAATCTATGTTGATGACATAGTGTTTGGTGGGATGTCAAAGAAAATGGTTCAGTTGTTTGTTCAACAGATGCAATCAGAATTTGAAATGAGTCTAGTTGGTGAACTTTCATATTTTCTTGGACTGCAAGTCAAGCAAATGGAAGATACAATTTTCATTTCTCAAAGTAAATATGCCAAGAATATTGTGAAGAAATTTGGAATTGAAACAGCCAGCCATAAGAGAACACCTGCTGCTACACATCTGAAAATAACTAAAGAAGAACAAGGAGTTTCAGTGGATCAAAGCCAGTACAGAAGTATGATTGGGAGTTTACTGTACTTAACTGCAAGCAGACCTGATATTACTTTTGCTGTTGGAGTGTGTGCAAGATATCAAACTGATCCTAAGATGAGCCATTTAACACAAGTTAAGAGGATCTTGAAATATGTCAACAGTACAAGTGATTATGGAATTATGTACTCACACAGTTCAAGTTCTGAATTGATGGGATATTGTGATGCTGACTGGGCTGGAAGTACAGATGACAGGAAGAGCACTTCTGGAGGATGTTTCTTTCTGGGTAACAACTTAATTTCATGGTTCAGCAAGAAACAAAATTGTGTGTCATTGTCTACAGCTGAAGCTGACTATATAGCAGCTGGGAGTAGTTGTTCACAGTTGGTATGGATGAAGCAGATGCTGGAGGAATACAACATAGAACAAGGTGTTATGACACTATTTTGTGATAATTTGAGTGCTATAAACATTTCTAAGAACCACATACAGCACAGCAGGACCAAGCACATTGATATCAGACATCATTTTATCAGAAATCTTGTGGAGGAAAAGATTGTTCAGCTTGAACATGTGGATACTGAGAACCAGATTGCTGATATTTTCACAAAAGCTTTGGATGCCAAACAGTTTGAGAATCTGAGAAGCAACTTGGGTGTGTGTCTGCATGAGGACTTATAGCAATTACAGCAAGCTGGATGTGAGGAAGATAGAGTACCTGCCAGATTTGCTAATGCTGAGTTTAATCCTGAGTCTGAGTCTGATACTGGGACTGATTTTGAAGATTTTTGTGCAGTTTTTATTCCCCATATGAAGATTATGGTTTGTCAAAATTTTGTGGCTAAAAAGGGGGAGAAAATCTTGTGTTTGAGCTGTTCAGAATCAGAAGTTGTGTTGCTCAGAATTTGTTCAGAATTCAGAAGTTCTGATTTTAGTATTGTTCAGAAATTAATTGTTTTGTTCAGAGTTCAGAACCAATGCAAGAAGTGCTGTGAAGATGTGATTGAGGGGGAGTTTGTGACTCAGGGGGAGTACATGAGTATGAAGTGCCTGAGTTGTGAGCTGTGTGTTTTTAGTGTTCATGAAGAATTATGTGTTGAAGAGTGTTTCAGTTTAGTGTTTCAGTTTCAGAAGCCTATGTCTCAAAATTTTATGCAGTTCAAAATTAAGGGGGAGTTTGTATGTGTGCTGAGTTGCAGGGGGAGAGTAGTTTTGAAGCTGTGTATGTTGCTTACATGTGATGATCAGAGTCTTAGAACTATCATAAGAAGATAAGTTGTTTTGTGTGCTTCAGTGTTGTGAAGAACTGAAGCTGTTGTGCATGGTTTAACATAGCAAACATAGCATTTGTCCGCTGCTTATCTCTTTGTTATGTTTGATTTTGTGGAGTTCTTCATTGCTGAGTTTGTTTGTGTTGAAATGAAGAACTTGTTATTTGTGAAACATTGACTTTAGCCAAAAATTTGCCAAAGGGGGATATTGTTGAGTATTTAGTAGTTGGCTGCATGTTTTGGTAAATTCAATGTGTTCAAGCGAAGCATCTCCATGTGTTAGAGAAGTCTTCATAAGCAAGAAAGTGGATTTGAAGTGGTTCAGAAGCTGTTTTGGCCTTCAGACGTACTTTGAACCTTCAGACGCTGAAAGTGCCTTCAGACGCACTACAATGCTTCAGACGCTGAATGGACCTTCAGACACACTACAGTGTTTCAGACGCACTATTCACAGTTGACCAGCGTTGACTTCTTCAGAAGCTGGGTTTTTATGCGTTCTTTCTGTGCGTATCTTTGTGAGATTTGTCAAGGATTAATTCAAGCATTTGGTTTCTAGAAGACTGAATTAAATTGATGAAGATCTTATGAAAATTGGCTTCGTATTTATGTTTGTATAATTGTGCTGAAGAATCTTTACAAGATACAATGCAGAATTATTTGTTTCCTTATTGAGCCATTCATATTTCAGAAACATATCAAATTCAGAAGATTGGCTACAGATTTAAGAGAGCTGCTGAAGTCTATAAAAGGAGATGTGCTGCTATTGTTGAAGACTTACGAAGATTATTGCAGAAATCAGAATTTGAGTCTTTTGTGTTTTTAAACTTAGGTTTATTTTGTACACCACTCATCTGAGTTGGTTTAGAGTTTTATTGAGTTGTAATTCATTCTAAGCCTTTAGATACGAATGAAGTCTTTATAAGTTTGAAGTGTTTTCTTCATAAAACTGGGTTGTGTTTTCAGAAGTTGTTTAGTAACTAGGCTATTACTTGGATAGGAAGTAAGAAGGGGGTTTCTTATACTCAAGGTGTTGGGTAGAAATCAGAACTATAGGAGATTAAGTCAGAAGACTAGGAACAAGAGGTCTGTGTCTTGAGTCTTAGGATTAATTCCAATAGTGGATTTCCATCCTGGATTGGTATCCTCCAGACGTAGGTGGTATTTGCACCGAACTGGGTTAACAAATATCTGTGCCTATTTACTTTTCTGCACCTTTATTACTGCTTCTGAACTGGTTTTAATTGTGCTCTGTTTTTGCAAAATCGTGCTCTATTTTATAGTTCTGATCCTTAATAGCCAGAATTTCAATTGGCATCAGAGCAGGCACCCTGCCTGTGATTGGGTGAGCACCAGGGAAGAGTTTTCTGGCAAGCATGGACAGAGAGGGAGGATATGTCAACAGACCACCATTGCTGGATGGCACAAATTACGAATATTGGAAGTCTAGAATGTGTGCCTTTCTGAAATCTATTGACAGCAGGACTTGGAAAGCTGTGCTAAAAGGTTGGGATCATCCAGTTGTTTTAGACAAAGATGGGAACAAGACTGAGGTGCTGAAACCAGAAGAAGAGTGGACAAAGGCTGAAGATGGTCTGTCTCTTGGAAACTCCAAAGCTTTGAATGCAATATTCAATGGTGTGGACATGAACATGTTCAGACTCATCAAGCAGTGTACTGTTGCAAAGGATGCTTGGGAAATACTGAAAACCACTCATGAAGGAACCTCTAAGGTCAAGATGTCCAGACTCCAATTACTGACCACTAAGTTTGAAAATTTGAAGATGATGGAGGATGAAAATATTCAAGATTTCTACATGAATGTCCTGGATATGGCAAATTCTTTTGAGTCTCTTGGGGAGAAGATGTCAGATGAGAAGATAGTGAGAAAAATTCTCTGGTCACTTCCCAAAAGGTTTGACATGAAGGTAACTGCTATAGAGGAAGCTCATGACATCACCACTATGAAGGTTGAGGAGTTGATTGGGTCTCTGCTGAATTTTGAGACTGCTTTTTGTAAACAGCCTGAGAAGAAAGGGAAAGGAGTAGCTTTTGCAGTCAATTCTGAAGCTGATGATCAACAAGAGTCTGATGAGGATGATGGTGATTTATCAGAAGCTCTAGTGTTGCTGGGAAGACAGTTCAATAAAATTCTGAAGCATGTTGACAGGAAATCCAAAACCAAAGGTCAGAACTTCAGATTCAACAACAAGAAGCAACATAGTGATGTGAAGAAGACCAAGACTGAGGAGAAGAATAATCAAGCTAAAGGTGTGTAGTGCTTTGAGTGTGAGGGTTATGGACATATCAAATCAGAATGTCCTACTTTTCTTAAGAAGCAGAAGAAGAGCCTAGCTGTTTCATGGTCTGATGATGATTCTGAAGAAGATGCTGCAAGTGAATCTGCTAAGTGTAATACAAGTCTGATGGTAAGGTCAGAAGCTATCTTAAAGAATGAAGCAGTTTTAGAGTCTGAGACATTTTTAGAGTCTGAAGCTTCATCTGTGTCTGAAGCCAGAGTTGCAAAATCCTCATATGATGAACTGGCTGACAATTACAGAAAGCTATACACCAGAAGTGCAGAAGTTTGCAAGCAAGTTCTGGATCAGAAGGAGACAATCTGTCAACTGGAGGCTGAGAAAGGTGAAGTTTTAGTGCAGAATTCTGATCTCAGAGAAGAAGTGAGTCAACTAAATTCCCAACTTGAGAACATGAAAAAACAGGTCAGGATGATGAATACTGCTACTGATGTGTTGGAGGAAATTTTAGAGAATCAGAAACAAGGAAAACAAACTAGGTTAGGATTTGTTGATCAGACTCAGAACCTCAAACAGAAGAATCCAGTTAAAAAGTTTGTTCCTGCCACTAAAACTTATGACTCTATGATTGGGACATCCAAGATGAGACCTCAGAAGCAAGCTCAGAAGCAACCTCAGATGCAACATCAGATTCAACCTCAGAAGTTTATCAGAAACAAGAGAAGAAATCATCCCTGGATCTGTCATCATTGTGGAAAGAAGGGGAATATTAAACCTTTTTGCTTTAAGTTATATGGCTATCCTGAAAGGAAAGCTTAGAAGCAATGTTGCAAAAGTTGGAAGGAAAATGGGTCTGAAGCCTAAGTCTGAAAGGTGCTTCTGAACTGGATCTGAAGGCATCTTCTGATGGGTGAGTCTGAAGGTGCGTCTGAAGAAGTCAACAAAAGTCAACATTTGAAGACCAGCTTCTGATCCATACAACTGAAGGCAGCTTCTGATGTTCAGTACGTGAAGCCAGCTTCTGATGAAGAGAAGCTTCTGAAGTCTGATGTGGCAAGAAAAGCAACTGTTACTGTGCGCATTTAATGCCTAGATATGTCAGAACAACTCAATGGAACAGTTGTCTTCCTGACTCAAACATTCCCCAGCTTTTAAGGAAAACAAATTCAAAAATGGCTGATGCACTCTATTTTCTGCAAAAGTTCAGCACACAATTGCAGCTATCCTAGCTCTCAATTTGCAACGGCTCTTTGCTTAATTTCTGCAAGTCTTCAACAGCTCTAATTTCCTCTATAAAAGGAAGAAGAATTGAAGAAGAAATTGTCTAAGACTCTTGAAACAAAACTGCTGAACCTGTGCTCTGTTTTTGCTGTCAAAACTCATAAGTTCACAAATCTCTTAGAAATTCTTTTAGTCTCTGTAACTTAGAATTTCTTAAGGTTAAGAGTCTTAACCTGTGTTGTATTAAGAGAACACCTCTGATATTTTATCAAGTGTTCAACCCAAACTTATTTCCTTGTAATTCAGAATACTGAGCAATTGTAACCTCATTCCTTTGTGGTCTGAGCTGTTAGTCACATTCCTGGGTGGTCTGTGCAGGGAGTCTTATTCCTTTGTGGTCTAAGCAAGGTTGGTTCATTCCTTAGTGGTCTGAACATTAGAAGTCTTATTCCTTTGTGGTCTAAGCAACTGGAAATCTCATTCCTTTGTGGTCTGATTGTAATCAGGCTGATTATAGTTGAAATCTCTTGTTGGAAAACAAGGGGACTGGACTACTTCCAACATTTGGAAGGAACCAGTATAAATCTTTGTGTGTCTCTCTTTCCCTCTCTCTTTTCATTTTGAATCCGCTGCAATACTCTTTGAAAATAGTTCAGAACTTGTTTTTGAACTAGTCTTAAGTTTTGAAAAGAAAGAAACCAAGTTTTTGGAGTCCACACAATTCAACCCCCCCTTCTTGTGTGTGTTTTTCTCACCTTCAGTTGGTATCAGAGCTCCGATTCTGATATTAACACTTAACAGTGTGTCAGTTTTGATCCTGAGAAAAACATGACCTCAACTAGTAATTCCCCTCCACCCTCTCCCAGAAATCAAAGAAATGTATCATATGACTATGGTACAGATGACAGAAAATCTAGATCACACAATAAACCCCCAATGTTTACTGGTGATCCAGAAAAGTTCTCATGGTGGAAGAGCAAAATGTACAGTCATATAATTGGTATTGATGATTCACTTTGGGATATTATTGAAGATGGAATCTCAATACCAGTTGATGAAGAAGGTGTTGCTGTCAACAGAAGAGCTTTGAGTGATGCAGAAAGAAAAATATATAGAAAGCATCATAATGTGAGAGGAATCATTGTGGATTCCCTACCTCACACTGAGTATCAGAAGCTGAGTGACAAGTCAACAGCAAAGGCCATCTTCACATCCCTCTGCTCTAACTATGAAGGAAACAAAAAGGTTAGAGAAGCTAAGACAAACATTCTTGTTCAACAATATGAATTGTTCAGAATAAAAGAGGATGAAAATATTGAGGCAATGTTCTCAAGATTTCAGACTCTGGTTTCTGGACTTCAGATTCTGAAGAAGAGTTATACCACAGCTGATCATGTGAACAAAATCCTTAGAAGTTTGCCATCTAAATGGAGACCTAAAGTGACTGCTATTGAGGAAGCTAAGGATCTGAATACTTTAAGTATTGAGGATCTTATAAGCTCCCTCAAGGTGCATGAACTGGGACTCAATGAGGATGAGTCTGTTAGAGAACCAAAATCAATAACTCTGAAATCTAAAAGGAAGCCTGTTAAAGCTTTGAAAGCTATTGAATCTGATGAAGAATTTCCTGAGGGAAATTCTGATGAAGATTCAGATGATGATGAGCTTGCAATGCTTTCTAAAAGAATTCAGTATCTAATGAATAGAAGGAAATAATTCTCTAACAGAAGCAGTAACTTTAGAGGATCTGGTTCAAAGAGGGAAAACCAGAAGGAATGCTACAACTGCAAGAAACCTGGCCACTTCATTGCTGAATGTCCTGATCTTCAGAAGGACAAATCAAAGGAAAAAGCAAAGAAGTCCAGCTCAAAGTCCAGCAGTTTCAGAAACAAGCTTAAAAAGAGTCTCATGGCAACATGGGATGATCTGGACAATGAGTCTGAATCTGATGAAGAGGAAGCAAACCTAGCCTTGATGGCAACTGCATTTTCTGATGCAGAATCCTGTTTAGATTCAGATGAAGAAGATGAGGTATATTCTGAACTCACTAGATCTGAATTAATTGAAACCGTTAAAGATCTTATGAGTCATCTAAAAAGCAAGTTAGGAGAAATTAAATCTTTGAAATATAAAACTAACTTGCTGTCTGAAGAAAATCTTAAACTTCAGAATCAAATAATTGAATATGATGAAGAAGTTGAAGAACTCAGAAAAGAGGCTTATAAGAAATATGAAGAGATTCCTAATGAACATGAAATAGCTCTTCAGGATTTCATTTTAACTGGAATCAATAGAACTAAAATTGCCTCTATGCTTTATAATATGGTCAGAAACAAAGGTGAAGGCATTGGCTATGATTCATTCAAACCTTCAAATGAATCAAACTCACCTTCCTGTTCTGAAAATATTTTAAAAGGCAATGGTATATGCTTTGTGCCTGCTTCTGATAACTCTGAGAAATTGAAAATGTCAGAAACTGAGACTGAGTCTGAAGTTCTGAACAGCTCAGACTCTAAAGCTTCAAAACCTAAGGGTAAGATGAAGGCAGATGTTAAAACCTTGCCTAAATCTAAGCCAAAAGGTCCTAAGCCTAAGAGTAAGAGAAAATCAGACTCTAAACCTGAAAATGTTCAGAGTCTGAAGAGTTCAGAACCTGAAACTAGTAAGTCTCAGAGTCTGAAGAATTCAAACTCAAAATTTTCTAAGACTGAGTTTATTAAAACTTCAAAATCTATTAAACCAGTCAATACAAAACATTTTCAATCTCAGAATGTTAAGCAAAGCAAGAAAAAGCAAGCCAATCAGTTTTCTGCTTCTGACTGTTTTAAGAAAGGTAAAACTGAAGCTTGCCTTGTGTCTGAAGCCAACAAAGTTAGAATTCTGAGGAAATCAGAACCAAAGCACTCAATGGTTCAGACTCTAAACAAATCAGAACCAAAGACCTTCAAGTCCCAGGTTCTGAAGAAATCTGAGTCCAAACCTTTGAGAACTCAGGTTCTGAAGAACTCAGGTTCTAAAACTCAGACTTACTCAATATACAAGGATTCATATCCAAAGTATCAGAACAAGTCTGAATATCATAACTTCAGACACAAGATGAAAAAGCCAAAACCTTTCAGGACTAACCCCAAAGGACCCATGAAAATCTGGGTACCTAAGTCTCAGATCATTTCTATTGCAGATATGCTTGTCATCCAGAGAAAAGGAAAGGTCCTGGTACCTGGACAGTGGATGCTCGCATCATATGACAGGAGACAAGTCTATGTTCCAAACCCTGAGTCTGAAAGAGGGAGGAACTGTGGGGTTTGGAGGAAGTCAGAAAGGAAAGATCATTGGTACAGGTAAGATAGGTAATTCTTCCTTGTACATTGATAATGTTTGGCTAGTAGATGGACTTAGACATAATTTACTTAGCATAAGTCAATTATGTGATAGTAATTATGAAGTCTTGTTTAATAAGAACACATGTACTGTAATCAATAACAATGATAAGTCTGTAGTGTTCAAAGGAAACAGGAAAAAAAATGTTTATAAAATCAATTTTTCTGAATTGGTTCAACAGAAGGTAGTTTGCCTTCTATCTGTGAGTGATGAGAAATGGGTTTGGCACAAAAGGCTGGGACATGCTAACTGGAGACTCATCTCTAAGCTTAGCAAGTTACAGCTAGTTAGAGGCCTACCTAAAACTGATTATCACTCAGATGCACTGTGCAGTGCATGCCAAATTGGAAAGTTTTCAAAAACTTCTTTTAAATCTAAGAACATTGTTTCCACCTCAAAACCCTTAGAACTCCTTCACATTGATTTGTTTGGTCCTGTTGGAACAGCTTCAATCAATGGGAAGAAGTATGGACTTGTAATTGTTGATGATTATAGTAGGTGGACTTGGGTTAAATTCCTTAGAACCAAAAATGAAACATATGATGTGTTTTACAAATTCTGCAAACAAGTACAAACTGAAACTGACTTAAAGATTTTAAAAGTCAGAAGTGATCATGGTGGGGAATTTGAAAATGAACCATTTGAAATTTTTTGTGAAGATCATGGAATTATCCATGAGTTCTCATCTCCTAGAACTACACAACAAAATGGAGTTGTAGAGAGAAAGAACAGATCTTTAATGGAAAGGGCCAGAACCATGATCCATGAATCCAAAATTGCTAAGTACTTTTGGGCAGAAGCTGTAAACACAGCATGTTATATTCAAAACAGGATCTATATCAGACCTATTCTGAATAAAACAACATATGAACTGTTTAAAGGAAGAAAACCAAGTATTTCTTATTGTCATCAGTTTGGTTGTACATGCTACATACTAAACAATAAAATCTACCTAAAGAAATTTGATGCTAAGGCTCAAAAGGGTATCTTTTTAGGATACTCAGAGAGATCTAAAGCATACAGGGTGTATAATTCTGAAACACATGTTGTTGAAGAAGCTATACACATTAGGTTTGATGATAAGAAGCCTGGAAATGAAATACCAGAGCTGGTTGAGAGTTTTGCAGATATCAGACTCTCAGAAGAACCTTCAGAAGCTGAACCTAGTTCAGAGTCTGAAGAAGGTTCAGAAGCTGAAAACAATGAAGAATCTGAAAAACTCTCTGATAATAACACTACTCCTGAAGCAAATCAAGACCAGCATGGTTCTGAACAAATCCCTGATGGTTCATCAGAAGCTAATCCACCCAGAACCTCATTCAAGTACAAGTCTTCACACCCTGAGGAGTTGATCATTGGAAACAAGAACAGTCCAAGGAAGACAAGATCAGCATTCACTCAGAATGAGTCTATGCTTGGCCTGCTATCCATGATTTAGCCCACAACTGCTGATGAAGCACTTGCTGATGATGGCTGGATTGTAGCAATGCAGGAAGAACTGAACCAGTTTCAAAGGAATGATATCTGGGATCTAGTTGCAAGACCTGATCATAAGAACATCATTGGAACAAAATGGGTGTTCAGGAACAAGCTCAATGAACAAGGAGAAGTGATCAGAAACAAGGCTAGATTGGTAGCTCAAGGGTACAGCCAGCAAGAAGGAATTGATTACACTGAGACTTTTGCTCCAGTTGCAAGACTGGAAGCAATCAGGTTACTTCTTTCTTATGCTGTTAATCATGATATCATCTTGTACCAAATGGATGTTAAGAGTGCTTTCTTAAATGGTGTAATTTCTGAAGAAGTGTATGTAAAACAACCTCCTGGTTTTGAAGATGTCAAAAATCCAGATTTTGTGTTTGTTGAGTCTTTAAGTGTTGGCTGCATTGTTTGGCAAAACCAAAGTATGGAATAGAAGCATTTCCTTATATTGAACATTTCTTCAGTTACAAGTTTTCACATTTGAAGCCATTCAGAAGCTGAAATCTACATCAGAAGCTGAAATGCTCATCAGGAGCACTGTAGCACTTCAGAAGCAGTTTCAGGTTCTGAAGTCAGCGTTGACTTCTGTTGACCACATCAGAAGCTGGGTTTGCTGGATTGTTTTTGCACGTATCTTGGGAGATTTAGCAAGATGTGCATTCAACTACAAAGAGAGAAGGATAGTGGGATTATCAGAATCAGAAGTGATCATGGCAAAGAATTTGAAAACAAGAGCTTTTCAGAATTCTGTGCTTCTGAAGGTATAAAGCATGAGTTTTCTGCACCTATCACACCTCAGCAAAATGGTGTAGTTGAGAGGAAGAATAGGACTTTTGCAGAATGTGCTAGAGTGATGCTGCATGCTAAGAAACTTCCATATATGTTCTGGGCTGAAGCAATGAACACTGCATGTTACATACACAACAGAGTCACTTTAAAGAAGGGAACAACATCTACTCTGTATGAATTATGGAAAGGGAGGAAGCCAACTGTGAAATATTTCCATGTTTTTGGGAGCAGATGCTATATCTTGGCTGACAGAGAGAATAGAAGAAAACTGGATCCTAAGTCTGATGAGGGCATATTCCTGGGTTATTCAGTAAACAGCAGAGCTTATAGGGTGTTTAATTCCAGAACCAAGGTTGTGATGGAGTCCATAAATGTGGTTATTGATGATTTGTCTGCTGAGAATGAAAAGAATGAACCTGAAGTTGTTCCAGAGTCTGAAGCATCAGAAGAACAAACCTCAGAAGCAGAAAAACACTCAGAGTCTAAAGAAGCAGAAGATCAACCAGATCAAGTTCCTAATAGTAAAGGGCCATCAATTAGAGTTCAGAAGGATCATCCTAAAGACTTAATCATTGGAAGCTTAGATCAAGGTGTCAGAACCAGGAGATCAGAACCAGCTACTACTGATTCATGTTTTGTGTCTAAGGTTGAACCTAAAAATGTGAAAGAAGCTCTGACTGATGAATTTTGGATTGAAGCAATGCAAGATGAGTTGAATCAATTCAAAAGGAGTGAAGTGTGGGATTTGGTTCCAAGACCTGAAGGGTTGAATGTGATTGGCACTAAGTGGATATTCAAGAATAAAACAGATGAAAGTGGTACTGTAGTCAGAAACAAAGCAAGGTTGGTTGCTCAAGGCTATACTCAAGTTGAGGGACTTGATTTTGATGAGACCTTTGCACCTGTGGCCAGACTAGAGTCCATAAGATTACTGTTGGGTGTATCTTGCATTCTCAAGTTCAAATTGTTCCAAATGGATGTGAAGAGTGCATTTCTGAATGGATATCTGCAAGAAGAAGTGTATGTTGAACAGCCTAAAGGATTTGTGGATTATAAATTTCCTAATCATGTTTACAAACTGAAGAAGGCCTTGTATGGATTGAAGCAAGCACCAAGAGCATGGTATGAAAGATTAACTCAATTTCTTGTGACTCAAGGTTACAGAAAAGGAGGTTCTGATAAGACCTTGTTTGTGAAAGATGAAAATGGGAGTCTGATGATTGCTCAGATTTATGTGGATGATATAGTGTTTGGAGGGATGTCTCAGAAGATGGTCAAATTATTTGTTCAGCAGATGCAGTCAGAATTTGAAATGAGCTTAGTTGGTGAACTGACATACTTTCTTGGGTTACAAGTCAAACAAATGGAAGATACAATCTTCATTTCTCAAAGTAAGTATGCCAAGAACATAGTGAAGAAGTTTGGAATGGAATCTGCTGCTCACAAGAGGACACCAGCTGCTACTCACCTGAAGTTAACTAAGGATGAAGATGGAGTTTCAGTAGACCAAAGTCAGTACAGAAGTATGATTGGGAGCCTATTGTATTTAACTGCAAGCAGACCTGATATCACTTATGCTGTTGGAGTATGTACAAGATACCAAGCTGATCCTAAGATGAGTCATCTGACACAAGTTAAAAGGATCCTGAAGTATGTGAATAGCACAAGTGACTATGGAATCATGTATTCACACAGTTCAAGTTCTGAACTGATGGGATTTTGTGATGCTGACTGGGCTGGAAGTGCTGATGACAGGAAGAGCACCTCAGGAGGTTGTTTCTTCTTAGGAAATAACTTGATTTCATGGTTCAGCAAGAAACAAAATTGTGTTTCATTGTCAACTGTTGAAGCTGAGTATATTGCTGCTGGGAGTAGTTGTTCACAACTGGTTTGGATGAAACAGATGCTTGAGGAGTACAACATTAATCAAGAAACTATGACCTTATTTTGTGACAACTTGAGTGCCATCAACATCTCTAAGAATCCAATTCAGCACAGTAGAACCAAACACATAGACATCAGGCACCATTTTATCAGAAACCTTGTGGAGAATAAAGTTATTCAACTGGAACATGTAGCTACTGAAGAACAAGTTGCTGACATTTTCACAAAGGCCTTGGATGCTAAGCAGTTTGAAAACTTAAGGAGCAAGTTAGGTGTGTGTTTGCATGAAGAGTTATAGCAATTACTGCAAACTGGATGTGAGGAAGCTAGAGTACCTGCCAGTTGTGCCTATGCTAAGTGTGATCCTAAACCTGAGTCTGAATCTGATATGGATTCAAGGATCTGTGTTATCTGTTTTGATTTCATTCCCTATTTTGAAGTCTGAGATTTGTCAGAATTTTGTGGCTAAAAAGGGGGAGAAAATCTTATGTAATGTGTTGGCTTTGATACCAAGTGTTGCTGCTCAGAGAATTAGTTCAAATTCAGCCTTCAGTGTTGTTCAGAAGTTATGTGTGAAGCTCAGTATTCAGAACCAATGCAACAAGAGCTGTCAAGATGTTATTGAGGGGGAGTATGTGTCTCAGGGGGAGTACAAGATTGTTGTGATCCTGATGTTTCTATGATCCTAAAGAACAATTGTGTTCAGCTCCTGAAGTGTGCACTGAGTGCTCTGATACCTTTTGTGCCTGTAGTTCAGAAGTAAGGGGGAGTTTGATGTATGCTGAGTTGCAGTGGGAGTGTGGAGTTGATTAGTAGCTGGTAGCTCTGATACCATGATTGTAATGATCAGGAGTTGATCAGAACTTTGTTTTGTGTGTGCTTCAGGAGTCAGAAGCTGAAGCTGTTGTTTAACATAGCTCAGAAAAGTGTTTTGTCCGCTGCTTATGTTTATGCTATGATATATTAATGTGGAGTTCTTCTTTGCTGAGTTGATATTATGGAAGATTGAAGGACTTGGATGGTTTTAGCCAAAAATTTGCCAAAGGGGGAGATTGTTGAGTCTTTAAGTGTTGGCTGCATTGTTTGGCAAAACCAAAGTATGGAATAGAAGCATTTCCTTATATTGAACATTTCTTCAGTTACAAGTTTTCAGATTTGAAGCCATTCAGAAGCTGAAATCTACATCAGAAGCTGAAATGCTCATCAGGAGAACTGTAGCACTTCAGAAGCAGTTTCAGGTTCTGAAGCCAGCGTTGACTTCTGTTGACCACATCAGAAGCTGGGTTTGCTGGATTGTTTTTGCACGTATCTTGGGAGATTTAGCAAGGAATTATGTTTGTATAATTGCTTCTAGAATGCTAGGTTAATTGAAGAAGATATCTTTGAAGATTTGGTTCAAAATTATGAAAATTCGTATTTTCTGTTTTAAATCTTTCAAAGATTGATTGCAGTTTTATTTGTTACTTTATTGGAACAATCTTATTCCAGTAACAAATCAATTCAGAAGATTTGGAGCATAATTAAGAGGCTTGCTGAAGATTATAAAAGGAGGAGCTTTGCTATTGAAAACTCACGATTTAGAGTGTCAAAAATTCAGAGAATTGAGTCTTTGTTATTTTAAGCTTTTAGCTTTGTTGTGCACCACTCTGTTAGAGTTGGTTTAGGTTTGTTTTGAGTTGTAATCACTCTAAGCCTGTAGGTATGAGTGCTGTCTTTGTGTTTTGAAGTTTTCTCAAAAACAGGGTAGTTGTGTTTCAGAACTGGTTAAGTTCAAAGGGTAGTTCAAGTGGCTGGGTTGTAGTTACTTGAATAGGAAGTTAGAGGTTTTTCTAATACTCAACGTGTTGGGTAGAATTCAAGACTAGGTGGAGATTAATTGCTTGGGATAGGAGCTGGGAGTCAGTGTCTGAGTCTTAAGGGTTAATTCCAATAGTGGAATTCCTTCCTGGATTGGTATCCCCCAGAGTAGGAGGTGTTTACTCCGAACTGGGTTAACAAACCTCTGTGCCTTGTACTTTCTTGCACTTTATTTTGCTGCTCTTGTATTGTGTTTACTTGTGCTCTGTTTTGCGATCTATTGTGCCCTGCTTATTGTTCAGAACCTGTCTGGTTCAGAACCTGGCATTCTCTTAGTTTTGCCTGGCCAGAATTTCAGTGTTTAAACTTAAAAAATCCTTATATGGTCTGAAACAAGCTCCTAGAGCTTGGTATGAAAGACTAAGCAATTTCTTGATTAAAAATGATTTTGTAAGAGGTCAAGTTGACAATACACTTTTTAGAAAAACTGTTAAGAAAGAAATCTTAATTGTGCAAATATATGTTGATGATATCATATTTAGTTCTACTAATGCCTCCCTTTGCAAAGAGTTTTCAAAGTTAATGCAGGATGAATTTGAAATAAGCATGATGGGTGAGTTGAAATTCTTCTTGGGAATTCAAATCAACCAATGCAAAGATGGTGTCTATGTTCATCAGTCCAAATACACTAAGGAGCTTCTGAAGAAGTTCCAGCTGGATGATTGCAAGCTGATGACAACACCAATGCATCCTACCTGCACCTTAAGCAAAGAAGACAATGGCTCAAAAGTAGATCAGAAGCTGTATAGAGGTATGATAGGTTCTCTTTTATACTTAACTGCTTCTAGGCCAAATATTTTATTTAGTGTATGTTTGTGTACTAGATTCCAGTCAGATCTTAGAGAATCTCATATGACTGCTGTCAAGAGAATCTTTAGGTATCTGAAAGGAACAACTAATTTGGGACTTCTATATAAGAAATCTCTGAATTATAAGCTAGTTGGATTCTCTGATGCTGACTATGCTGGAGACAGGATTGAAAGAAAGTCCACCAGTGGAAACTGTCAGTTTCTTGGTGAAAATCTGATATCCTGGGCCAGCAAGAGACAAGCAACCATTGCTTTGTCAACAGCAGAAGCAGAATACATCTCAGCTGCAAGTTGTAGCACACAACTGCTCTGGATGAAACATCAATTAGAGGATTATCAGATTCATGCAGATAACATTCCAATTTATTGTGATAACACTGCTGCAATATGTCTGTCTAAAAATCCAATTCTGCATTCTAGAGCCAAGCACATAGAAATAAAACATCATTTTATAAGAGATTATGTTCAGAAGGGTGTGTTAGATATTCAGTTCATTGATACTGATCATCAATGGGCTGACATTTTCACAAAACCCCTAACAGAAGAAAGATTCAATTTTATTAAAAAGAATCTGAACATGCACTTTATCTCTTGAAAATGTGCTTGAATCTGAATGAAAACTGAGACCCTGAGTCTATCATAAGCTAAGACTTATCAGACACTCATTTTCTGAGAGTCTGAAGAAAGTTAAGCCTGAAAAACTTCAGAGTCTGAAGGATCAGAACCTGGATTTTCTGACTTCTGAATCTGATAGGAGTCTAATGTTTGGTCAGAATCTGATAAGTATAACCCTGGGCAATGATGATTAAAGCTTTGAAAGTTTATACTCTATCCCTCCCAAAGTCATCAATATAAAAATGTGATTTTCTGCCTTGATATCAAATGCTAAAATTGCTTAACAAACAATTTCAGTTGGTAACAGTCTGTTTTAAACTGTTTTAACACAGACACATTTTTCAAATGCTCAAGTGTTTCAGACAATGTTCACGTTTTTCAGAACTTATTTTAAAATTGGTATCAGTTGGTCTGTAAGAATTCAGCAGCACTTGAACTGTTAAGTCCACATTGAACCAAATACTATATCTTGGTATCAGCACTGAACCATATTTTGGTATCAGGTTCTGATATAAGTTCAGCAGTATTAAAACCTTCAGTTGGTATCAGTAGATATATGAACTGAACCATTTTGTTTAAAATAGCTCAGGTTTGCTCTGATACTGAACAAAATATACTGAACAACTATGTCTGAACAAAGAATGCTCTGATCAGAAGCTCTGAACTATCTTTTTCTGCTTCTGAACAACATTCTAATGCAATGTCATATACTCATGTAAAATCTATATGATTATCTATATGATTGCATGATTATCTCACATGTTTTTCAAACTCTCTCAAAATTCTGAAACCTTTTGAAAGGGGAAGAGATGTTTTCAAACTCTCTTAAAAAGGGGAGAAATTTTTCTGAAATTTTTTTTTCCACAACTTTTTGTTGATGACAAAAGGGGGAGAGATGTAAAACAAGTATTAAAAGCTCCTGAGCTCAAAATATAAGTTAAATTCTGTCAGTAATTAACTTATGAAAGGGGAGTAAAAGGCATTAAGACCAGAGGCTCTGAAACATAAGTTAAGTTCTGAATGAAATTAACTTATGAGAACTGTTTTTTAACTCTTAGCCTCTGAATTGAAATTCTGTGAGATACATAACTCTTAGTGAGTTAAAATGAATTTAAAATAACTTGGATAAGACTCAGGGAGCTTACAAAACTCATCCTGTGGATTATCAGACTTAGGGGGAGAGCTTACAAACCTCAGAACCTGAAGTCAGCAAGTTATTTATAATTCTGAGTGTTAATTTCACCTTATTGTTTTAAGTTAAGTTTAATTAACATGGATAAGAATCAGGGGGAGCTTACAAACCTAACCTTGAGGATTATCAGACCTAGGGGGAGCTTACAAACCTCTCCTGAAGTCAGCTTGTTAATTGAACTTAACAACAATTCTGAAATTTTCACATTTGTGATTTAAACTGAACTTAATTAACTTGGATCAGACTCAGGGGGAGCTTACAAACCTCACACCCTGCAGTTAACTTGTTAATTAAGTTAACAACAATTTTCTGATTAATACTTATGTTTGTCATCATCAAAAAGGGGGAGATTGTTGGAACAAAATGTGTTAAACAACTCTCTTCTGAATTAAGGGGGAGATTGTTGAAACAGTATGTATAAACATATCTCTCTTTGTGGTTTTGATGATAACAAAAGTGTTAAATAGAAAATTGGTTATTTACTAATGCTTTGTTCAAGTGATTTCAGAACCACGTGTTTAATAATAAGTATTTGATAATGGTTATGGAAGAACAAGCTTAGAGCAAGAAAGGAAAGCTTAGAAGCAATGTTGCAAAGCTGGAAGAAAACTGGGTCTGAAGAGTGCTCCTGAAGTGGTGCTACTAATCAGCTTCTGAAGGGGAATCTGAAGCTTGCGTCTGAAGACAGCTTCTGAAGTCTGAGTCTGAAGGTCAACGAAAAGTCAACGTCTGAAGAAGTGCTTCTGATGAACAGTGTTTCTGAAGAAGTGCTCCTGAAGAGAGCTTCTGATGTACTGTTCACGCAGAAGCTTCTGAAGTCTGATGTGGCAAGAAAAGCAACTGTTACTGTGCGTATTTAATGCCTGGATATGTCAGAACAACTCAATGGAACAGTTGTCTCCCTGACTCAAACATTCCCCAGCTTTTAAGGAAAGCAAATTCAAAAATGGCTGCTGCACTCTGTTTTCTGCAAAAGTTCAGCACACAATTGCAGCTATCCTAGCTCTCAATTTGCAACGGCTCTTTGCTTAATTTCTGCAAGTCTTCAACAGCTCTAATTTCCTCTATAAAAGGAAGAAGAATTGAAGAAGAATTTGTCTAAGACTCTTGAAACAAAACTGCTGAACCTGTGCTCTGTTTTTGCTGTCAAAACTCATAAGTTCACAAATCTCTTAGAAATTCTTTTAGTCTCTGTAACTTAGAATTTCTTAAGGTTAAGAGTCTTAACCTGTGTTGTATTAAGAGAACACCTCTGATATTTTATCAAGTGTTCAACCCAAACTTATTTCCTTGTAATTCAGAATACTGAGCAATTGTAACCTCATTCCTTTGTGGTCTGAGCTGTTAGTCACATTCCTGGGTGGTCTGTGCAGGGAGTCTTATTCCTTTGTGGTCTAAGCAAGGTTGGTTCATTCCTTAGTGGTCTGAATATTAGAAGTCTTATTCCTTTGTGGTCTAAGCAACTGGAAATCTCATTCCTTTGTGGTCTGAGTAATTGTAATCAGGCTGATTATAGTTGAAATCTCTTGTTGGAAAACAAGGGGACTGGACTACTTCCAACATTTGGAAGGAACCAGTATAAATCTTTGTGTGTCTCTCTTTCCCTCTCTCTTTTCATTTTGAATCCGCTGCAATACTCTTTGAAAATAGTTCAGAACTTGTTTTTGAACTAGTCTTAAGTTTTGAAAAGAAAGAAACCAAGTTTTTGGAGTCCACACAATTCAACCCCCCCCTTCTTGTGTGTGTTTTTCTCACCTTCAGTGGCGTGAGAAGAAGAAGAGAGAGAAGGGAGAGGATTTGTTGTTAGAGAGAGAAATGAGAATGAGAAATGAGGAAATTTGAAGATAAATGGCTTTTATAGCCTAAGTCCTCAAAATTACTTAAATGCCCTTCCTTAAAATATCTCTGATACTTCGTCTCAATTCTGATAAATATTCGAGTCTTGAGCGGGATGTTACACTCTACCCCCTTAAAGAAATTTCGTCCTCGAAATTTAGAATCCTCTTGAAAACATATATATAGAGATATACCTTTCACATCCTTTCTCTACTAGCCAATTCTCCACTTATCTCGCTTATCGGAATTCCAATTCTATAAGTCGAAAATACTTGACAATCTTTCCCTCAATTGAAAGGCCTGATATACATTACATAATTCTTACGTAACAAGGTATGCGGTCGTCTGAACCAAACTACCTGACTCACTTGACTATGTCTCTTGTCCACACACTTAGTGCGAACCCAATTTAAGGTTATTAAGCATTGGATACTCGCTCTGAATTCATAAGTTTCTTTCATTGACCACTTGGTCTTCCCTGACGACATCGGGTCAATCTTATACTCCTCAATTATTCTCCTCTCTTGGAGAGGTCTATTGCACTACAACTAATACCAATGAATTCTTATCTTTGTCCTTCGCCTCGTATGACGGTATCTTTCATATGTACTTATTTCATACTCCGTAAAAAAAAAAAAATTTCTACTCTGGAAAGCATCTGATGTCGTGTATACGTATACAATGCTAGGACTACTCCAATTTCATCTGTTATTCCAAGTATAAGCAGGAGGTTTCACCTCTAGCACCTGCTCCTTTCTTTCGACATCTCGATGTGCTACTTATCACAATCCTAATCATTACTTCCACTATGGAAATTCTCAAGAGCTCGCGGAATTTTACAGATTACTCCTGTTCTGCTTCAATTAATCCACGACGTCACTTATCTTAATAGCTTAGAGATCATTCTTTATTACTAGGAGTTGGATAATCTTCTATCATTCTTGTCACTACTCATCTCGAGTTCTAGCCGTAGCATAAGTATTTTCTACACCGATAATCCAAAACTCATAGGAGTTTAGTCCAGGTGATGAGTGGTATAAGTCGTCTCACATAACATTATAATACAATTTAAAGCACATAGCTTACATACATGATCAAGTACATGTACACTACTAACGGGTACATAGTACGTCACATCATTCTTGTCCGACTAACGGGACATCATTCTTGATCTAAACATATTTGAGACACTACCACATCAACTGGAGATCTTTTCTTACTCTTAACTCATGTTTATTTCTTGAGTACACATCAACCCATAATATAAAGTATGGTTACATTCTATCGGCATCATAAACTTATTTCTCATTTCTGAACATAGAGTTCAAGATCCTTGAATATTCTTAACTAAGACGCGTTCGGTATCACAAACCTGTTCTGTTTAGCATCTTCTCACTTAAACATTACTAGTTGCGTACCTTAGTTACTTATACATGTCACATAACTGAAAAAGAATGTATTACACTACTGTCTGAGTAGCATAAACACTGCCCAATAAGTATACATTACTAATCACAACCTGGTACATGCGGCATGTTATCATAATGTGGGTACAATGTGGAATAACTTACACGCCACTGCATTGTCGTTTCTGATCAATGCTTCAATTCACAAATTTCATCTTGCAAGTGCAATCTGTACTGATGTTGTCTCATGCTTAATTCTCTTTAAACTAAACTTACCCTTCAAGTATGCTTGATGTTACTGAGCTAAAATAGCTAAACTACCGTTTTGGCGATAACTTCTATTGATTCAGACTTAATGTGCTAGAATCACATCCTTCTTATTCCTTACCATATATTCTTAAACTATTTCGATATTCCTTTTCTCATGGGTTTCGAGGTTTAAAGTATTCCTCAACTTAACTTCCAAAATTTTCCATTAGAACTCGTGATATGTTCAAGTCGTCTCTACTTACTGCTATTCCGTACTATAAGAATTAAGCACTTAACACTTTCTTGTTCCCTAAGCTTCAGCTTAGCATTGTTCATTAATTCATTCTTGGATTGCTACTCCGCTGCGCAACTCTGATTCTTAACAACTCGAGTTAGGATTGGAGCAATACACCACTATTGCCAAATAAAATTTCCTTGACCAATCCTTTTACTTTATCACTTTGTAATTACCGTAACAAAACCATCTGACGTTATTATTTCTCTTGTGGCTTAAACCATCTGCTTAACTTACTGCTAGATCATTACTTGACTTGTGTTTCCTTTCGGACTTAAACCATATATTTACTTTCACGAAAATACGCCAAAACCTATAAATAGTTTTCAGCACTGTTACAAGCCCTGCAATGCTCCCGACAAAACCGCTTAAACACTGGTTCTAACTTTACTTTCCATATTTTGAATTCTGTAACCATCTCATGGTCAACTCAACATGTATAATCATTAAAACATTACAGAAACCCTACTGAAAGCATACCTGAAACAATTGAAGTTCACACATTAACCACTTGTGGCAACTTCTAAAACAATTTACGGCTTCTGGAGATCCACATCTTTCATACACTGATGATTCGAGTCTCGTTACCTTCCCTTTTTATTCTTATCCGCAAGGATTTCATACTTATACTCTTTTCCGAGACAACTTTGGTCTCTATGGTCTTACCATATCTCTATCATGTCCCTTAGGTTACCCTTGAGTTTCTCCGGACACAATCCGCCTTGGAATAGATTCAAACTCTTATCGGCTCTCTTGTACGCCCAAAATAGGTTACATCTCTTCGAGCACCTGATTAATCGAGCTTAAACTTCAGCACTTATCGTTATCTATCGGATTCCTCCAGTAACTTTTTACTGTATTCACGATCCCAATCTTGATCTTAACATCTGAATAATTCTGCATATAGTTGAACAATCCGAAATCTATACCTTATTACTGCCCTCGGAAACTTATCGACACGAGGTGATCTCTTTCAGCTTCTAGAATATTTGTGGAAGGAAAATCTTCGGTTGGAAACATATAACTCCTTAACACTAACCACAATCTTAACCTTTCATTGAGTAAAATTCCAGTTAAGCTTAGCTTATTTCCAATCTTCTTACTAATAGGGCATATCTGAATATCTGATTCGCGCTTCGATATGCAATAGGTCTTATTATTACCACTTATTCATCCGTCTTAGTTCTTAGGTTGCATACCATCTTCTCTTCTTAATTCACAAATCTGGCATTTATGGTTCGGGAGATGCGGCTGACCTGATGGGGTTAAACTTACTCGCGATTCACGCTCAAAGACCATATTCGAGTGGTTAGCTTCATCTGTCCAACTAATTCGCTTAATCCATAATTAATTCTCTTAACTGTTTGGACATTAAAATCTCATCCGATTCGAGTTTGATTCTTCAACACTCTATCTTTGCGAGAGTCTAGAGGTTTCAAAACCGACCGATAATTCCTCATTTCAAGTCTCTAAGTTTGGTACTGCAATTCCTTAACTCTGTACTCAATCCACACCTCACTTTAACTTCTCAAACTGTGGTTCCCGTCAAGGTTCCAAGTAATTCTTTAGAGTATCCTATAATTCCTTAATCCTTATATCTTCCGCAGACGAGGCATCGTCCAACGACGCGTCCAACTGGGTTGAGGTGCTTCACCTTACTTTTAAATATCTCTTATGTTTCTGAAACCTTGCCACTAACAGGCTTCGTTACTTTACAGTTTGATGGCCACCATTTGACATTGGTCACTCTTTTGTTAATTCCTGTCTTAAAATTTAGACACCATAAATTTCGCTCTTCATATGCTTCATTCCTCCTTGGTCACATTCAGCTCTCGGACATTTATCCTAACTGTCATATACTAGATTGAGTTGATCAGTCTCAACTAGATGTGACCTTTATAACAACATCCGGAACCCAATGGTCCCACTACTTTATTGAATTTTTTTAATGACCCAAGGCACGGTCTGAATCGACCTGCTCTGATACCATTTGTAACACCCATACTAAATTGTCTAGAATATTTAGCATGTGTATTAATCTGATACTGGATACATTAAAACTTTCAATAATAATAATACAACATAACTGTATGAATACAAATTGCTCGTTTACAAAACCATCAAGTACCATAATATATACATATACAAAAGTCCAATAGGCTCCTGAGCTGGTACATGACGAGCAACTGCACTCCATCCAGCATCTCCTTGATGATCCTCAACACGATCCTCGTGCTAACCTGTAAATCTGCACCAGAAGGATTGGGATGAGACATAAAGTCTCAGTGAGCTCCACCCAACCTACTGTTGGCAACCACAAGGAACCTAGGGTCGCCGTGCCTACTTTGGCAATCTTGGGGATACCTACGATCGCCGTCATTTTCTACATATTTCGCGATCAGGGGAAAAACTAGGATCGCTATATGTCTTTATCTTATGTTGAACTTATGTTTAATCTCATACTTAGTGATCTGGGGACATTCTACGATCACTTTCTGTTATCTGATGGCTACTTTGTCTTATCTCTTAGTATATAATATATATACATATTCATCTTTTCATAACATTAAGTTAGAAGTTAGCGTTGAACAAACAATACATTATCTTGGTTCATTTTACGGAGTGCATCCGGGTGGAGTAACCCCGAAGAACATCTCCCATCATACCGGTGAAATTCCTATCATATCAGGCTAACACCGGACTCTTATCGTTGTGTGGACAACTCTCTCGATGAAGTCTCATCCGGCGTATCCCGGAGTCTGCTGAACACAACTTAACTTGCATGTAGACAACCCTCTCGGAGAAGTCCCATCCGGCGTATCCTGGAGTCTGCTGAACATGCTTAAACCTTACATGTGGACAACCCTCTCGGAGAAGTCCCATCCGGCGTATCCCGGAGCCTGCTGGACATGTTTAATCTTTAACATACGTGTGGATAGCCCTTTCGGAGAAATCCCATTCGGCATAATCCGGAGTCTGATGAACACGTTAACATAATATTATTCTTCTTTATATATATATATATATATGTATGTATGTATGTATAACTTATAAACTTACGTGTGGATATCCCTTTCGGAGAAATCCCATCCGGCATAATTCGGAGTCTGCTGAACACGTATAAACTTTAGCATAATTCTTATCTTAAGTACTTGTAGTACATCTAATACTTTACTATAAGCTTTTGCATATCTAATGCATTCCTTAAGTAATCATTCTTAATACTTAACCTATAATATAAGGTTCATACTTGCTAACTCATGGACTGCTTAACTCTTTGTTGGGAACTAAGCCCCTCATCTTACTTGATAACTTAGGAATAATTCTACCCATCACTCTTATGATACGTATGCATTTCCTAGATTAATCCTTGAAAGATCATGAGTAACATTGTCCTAAAGCATATCGGAGATCATTGGCATGGTACAGTTATTTGAAAATAAAATGCCTTTCTGGGCAACTTTGCTCTGCGACCCCCCTTGACTTCGCTCTGTGAAATCCTGCGTCTGAACCTTCAGACTCTGAACTTCAGAGTCTGAACCTTCAGAACCTGGTAATCCTGAGTCTGAAACTTCGCAAAGCGTCTGAAAACTTCGCTTTGCGAACTCAGCTTCTGATTACTTTGCAGGGCGAAGTCTAGGCGATGTCTAGGCAGTAACCAAGCTCTGCTACTTCGCTTTGCGACCCTGAGCGTCGCTCTGCGACTGTAGCAGAACACAAAATTTTCTGAAAAACATGTTTAATCTTAAAAACCTTGGTACCCAGTTATCCAATGACCAATGAAAATATGCCAGGGACTCATTTTGAACTATAAAAATGTACTTTACCCAAGGATTAACTGGAATCAAGCATAAGTATCAAAAGGGGAAAAACTATCCTTTTACTTAAATCTTAGCAATTAAATTGTGATCTCACACAAAACTAACCCAAAGGGGTAAATTGCTACTCTAAGGAACTCACCAGAAACACAGCTGGTCTTGATAAGCTTCCTTGTGCTAAAACCCTAGCTTTAGTCCCTTTTCTTTCCTTTCTCGATTTCCTTTAGCTCCCAAAATATTCCAAAATTCCCAAACTTGGTGATTGCTTGCATAAGGATTTGAGAGATTGAGATGGAGTTTGATGATTAATGGAGGAGAGGAGGTGGTGGCGTGAGAAGAAGAAGAGAGAAAAGGGAGAGGATTTGTTGTTAGAGAGAGAAATGAGAATGAGAAATGAGGAAATTTGAAGATAAATGGCTTTTATAGCCTAAGTCCTCAAAATTACTTAAATGCCCTTCCTTAAAATATCTCTGATACTTCGTCTCAATTCTGATAAATATTCGAGTCTTGAGCGGGATGTTACAGTATTTCATTTTTTCTTCCATTTAATTTTATTCATGTTGGTTATCTTTACTCCATTTACGTCTTATATATATATATATATATATATATATATATATATATATATATTTGGTTATAAGAATGTTATATTGTTGATGTCATTCAAAAAGATAATAATTTATATTATATTATATTTGTTACATTGTAAGTATCATTGAAAAAAATATTTATAGTTTTTTTTGGTAGAATCACAAAGGAAAAAAGAAAAAGCAAAAAAAAACACAAACATGGCTCAGCCTGGGGCATCAAGCCTCAACACAGACTCCAACTTTGAAGGAGGAGTCTGCCAATACGTCACACCTAACCTTGAAGAACGGCTGAGCTTGGCCAAAAAATCCGCGCAACAGTTTCTCTCTCTAAGCACATTTTGGAAAGAAATGTTAGGAATATGCTCCTTTAAACCAAAGACCTTCCCCAACAAAGAAGCGTATGCATGCATATGCGAGTGGTCTGGATGTTGAAGAAGGCGGAGGACTTCTAGAGAATTTATTTGCAAATAACCTGTTGAATAGAGTTTCTTATTACCAACATCAAACCATGATAAACACCAAAGAGTTCAGCAAAAAGTGCATCCCCCTGCCCCTCATTAGAAGAGAAACCAGCTATCCAATCGCCCTTGTTGTCACGAAGTAAACCGCCAGAGCCAATGTCACCAGAGGCACCACAACTTCCATCAACATTCAACTTAACACATCCATCTTAAGGTGGGGTCCACTTAACAATGTTACGATTAATGTGGTGCTCAGAGGAGCGAATATTAACAGAAGTTAGGTCAGTATGCATGATGTCTATAAACTGAATGACATTTCGGGTTTTCCATTGCTTGTCACCAAGCGTATGGTTATTTCTAAAGCGTCATATCCACCAAATAGCTATTGCAAACATGTTACCAAAAAGTCCTTTAGACATAGTTTGTAACCATGTTTGTGGGGTTGTGAAGCTGAAGAAAGATGTATGATTAACACTACAAATTTGCTGCCAAACTTCCTTCGATGGAGCACAATATCTAAGGCAATGAAGCACATCTTCATCATGGGTTTCACATCTTTGGCAGACAGGAGAAGTTGCCAAGTGACAGTGATGTCGAAGCTTGTTAGTTGGGATCGCATTGTGCATGCAAAGCCAAAGGAAATGTTACAATATGAAAGTGTTGAAAATAAATATATACTAGATATTTATAGTTTGTTACAATATGAAAGTGCAATATATATATATATATATATATATATATATATATATTCTTCAGCTCCACAAAAATTATTTTAAACATTTTTTTATTTATTATGTTAATTCATAATAAATTCAAAGTTTTGTACAATATTTTGCCAAACAACTTTTAACTTAAAAATAGCTTTAAAACTGAAAAAAAATAAAGTAACCAAACAACTTTAACTTCTTTCTTAGAACCCTTAATTTTAACTTTGTTTTAAAATAGTTTTTAGACTGTAAAAAAGTCAGACCAAACGATGTCTTATAAGGATCAAAAACATATTTAACCCTAAACCTAAACTTTTTGAAAGAGGAAAGCAATTTTTATGAAAATAACATAATTTGGATGTCTCTCCTCCCCCTGGGTAGAGATCATAAATCCAGTCACTGGAAAACAGTAAACACAATTCACAACATTGGCGATGCAACAATGTCCAATATATTATTTGCAACTAGTCGGAGAAAACACCATCAAGGTGAAACTATTCATCAATTAAATAAATAAATAAAAATGGAACACCACATGCCCCCATCATACACGATATGAGAACAACAGGCCTATAAAAAAATGGAGTATTTCAAAGAACAAGTTTACATAAGCAATGGCATCTGAGGATATGTATTCCAGGGGCAACAAATGTAATCGAAGTCATCAAGCAGCAGCTTGTCCAAAGAGCTGCTTTCGGATCTGCGACAATGAGCGAGAAACTTCATTAGTCACCAGATGCTAACCAGTTTATTTTCAACACTTCCCACATAAAACAGAAGAAGCAAAAAAGGAATGTGGACAATACAACTTCAATTATCATATGATCTTTAGCCAAATCTTCCTTTGAGCCACACATGAGTGCAAACATATGTGGTAGTTATTTATTTAACGCCAAGACGAAATAGCAGAAGACCAATAAACCAAATACATAAATGAGACAACCCTCGTATTCTCATACATAGGACAATCCAAAAAATACAAAGTTTTCATTCTGTACAATATCCAAAGTAAACAAAATATAATCTGAGAAACTTCATTAGTCACCAGATGCTAACCAGTTCATTTTCAACATCCCCCACATAAAAACAGAAGAAACAATAAAACAATGTGGACCTATTGCCAAATCTTCATTTGAGCCACACATACGTGGTGATTTTTTAACGCTGAGACGAAATTGCCCAAGACTAATAAACCAAATAAATAAAATGAGACAACCCACATATTCTCGTAAACAGGACACTCCAAAAAATACCAAAGTTTTCCTCCCAGATATCCAAGGTTGAACAGAATATAATTTGACGGGAAGTGGGGTGATAATGGATTGATGAGAATATGGGAGGAATAATTGGTGAAAATGATCTTTTGGAGCAGTAAAGCAAATACAAAGGTGCAAACAGAGAGAAAGGGAAAAATCTCCCTGGTTTTCAAGCCAAAAATTCAGAAGTTTAGAATATTAAAGACCGAAGTGCATATCACGATCCAATAAAATAACATTGAGAAAGGAAAGAGAATCGCAAATGCTAGAAGTTAGCTGGGGGTGAGCAGCTAGTTCAGAGTTTTGTTTGAAGAACTACTTTTTTCCTTGTTGCATAGCAATAGTCAACCTTAGCCCTGAAGCCCCTCCCCAGCTATTTTCCCCTTAATACGTACAATATTTCAAGTTAATTGTCTTAGTTGTTTATCAAAGTGTGTATGAGTATGACTCAGTTGAAGTGTTATATTTCAATGTCAAAGTTCAAAAATCTTGAAAATAACTGCCTTTCTAGTTGAAAATAATATGAAAGTCAACAATACACAATTATAATGAAGAGAAATGAATCACAGAACATGACAATAGCAATGCACAAAAAAATTACCTCTGGAAGCTTTTTTCGGAACACTACATCCAGCCGTGCATCAAGAGTATTTTCACACACAATCTTTCCATCACGAGAAGCCAACACCACCCCACCAGAGCTGAATTTTCCACAAATATAATCAGGTATGCTGAAACTGATATCTAATATTAAAGCAGCTACACAACTAATCCATGTTTAGATGGCCATCAGAGAAGGCTTTCTCATGTGTCAATGTCAAATCAACACGAAAATACAAAAGCAACAAATTGTAGAGTTGTTTGACCATGTGTTACTGTCGTGATTTATTGAGTCTCCCGAACACACAATAATACAACTTTAGCTAGTATGCTCAGTCAACTAAAAACATGGTAACCTTAGGTTTGAAACTCTTGATTAATTTCGACCAGAATATAGTTTAACTAATCAAGAAAAAGGTAAAAGACGAGTAAGAAGCAAGACCCTGATTAACGGATCCATACAGTTGCTTAATATTTAAACAGAAGTCTAGAACTGCAGAACATTAACTTTACCAGTATGGTTTGTGAGTATTGTGATGCTTGGGTGCAGGTGGAAGATAGACATTGTGGTCAACAATGATCTCTGGTGGATGAACACCTGCTTTTTCAGCATACTCCTGTGCAGCTGCATCCAGCACATGTTCTACCATGTGCACGTCATGTTTCCGACATCTCAACAGGACAGAAGGTTCTCTCAGTCTTAGCAAACTCTGTAATGTACAAATCTTATATTACATTATACTCCAAGTCCACATACTGGTTCATAGAAGGTGGTCCATAAAATAATATCAGAAGAATAAGTTCATGTAGAGGGAAAGAGGGAAGGGCAGGGATTGAATAAACATGCTAACTTAAAAACCAAGGTTGCTTCCCATGTCAGTATATAATTATCATTTGAATCAATCAATGAGAATGGTTTGTTAAGGTCCCCTGATCACTCCAATTTTTCATGAATATACTAGTTATATAACTTGTAACTTCAATAAGTGTAAACAATAAGTGCAATGTTCAAGATCAAACGAGAATCTACAAATAATATAAAAGTGGAACACAGTAAGTAAATAACAGCAACACTACCAATAAGTGTAAACAAGAATCTACAAATGATAAAGATACTTGGCAAAATGCAAGATCAAACGATAATTAGGTGTAAAATATTTAAATGTTAACTGACCTGAACAATGAGACCTTTTAGAAGGTTTCTGTACTCGTGATGTCCCACATGTAAAATATCTTCAACAAGGTGATGACGGCTCACATTCAAAAGTTCCTTGGCTGCAACTTCTTTCATTGAATTAACAATGTCATCTTGAGCTTGAAGAACTTTGATCCGAGAAGCATTCAGCTGCATTGAGTACTCACTGCCGCAAACAATTGTGCCATAAAAATTAGAATATATCAACTAGCACTATTTTTGTATGTTTAGAATAACAATACAGAAATGCACAATATTCACATCATGAAACAAATTAAGCTTCACAAAAAAAAAAAGTTCCACTCATCATATTTTGGCAATAAAAAACCTTAAGTTTAACATGACATGTATGAAGAACTGAGAGACACACGGACACCAGACACACGTTGACACCGGATTTTTTTGCTGAAAAAATGAAGTAATTGAATGTAATCAAATGCATGTTGGTGTCCCACATATAACACGTTTTCCATGTCAGTTCTACATCAAAAAACAAAATGAACATACAGAGAGAAACTAAATTAAACATCAAACTACATTTAACAAAGCTCAACGAAGCTGAAATTAGTTAATTTTACTGAACATTACGACAATGAGCCACTAGACAATGACCAGAAATCAAGCTTTGGCAAATAATAACAATCAACATGCTTTGTGTCACTATCACACGCAAGGATAAAAAAAAACAAGATCTATGCCAACATATTCATCATCTGAAATTATAAAATTGAGATTGTGATCGGAAACGATCACCAGAATTCAATTTCAACCATTTCCACAAACAAATATCAAATTAATAAAAAACAATTGAAAGTTCAAATTATCAGTTAAAAAAACAGCGTAAAATAAGTACAGAGAAAATTACATTTTCTTTCGAATTTCAACTTGGCGCTCTTTCCGCTCATATTCTTGTCTGATCTTTTTCTTCTCAGCTTCAACCAACTGAAGCTTCTCGATATTGAATTCCTACACGAAGCAACAAAAAAAAAACAGTAGAGTTACATTGCAGAGAGGATCAAATTCAATGCAATGCAATGAAGTTTGATCGAGAAAAGAGTTTGATTGGAGAAATGGCGTTACCTCTTCAGCAGAGAGAGAGATCTCGCTGGCTTTTTCTTCGGCTTCTTGGCGGATAAATCTCACCATCTGATGGATTTGCTTGGATACATCGCCGTCGTTCATTTTCGGAGAAGATCGACACAAAAACTGAAAACTAGTTCGTCAATGGCCGATTCAAGTTGATATGTCGCAGTTTCAACAACAGTGACAGTCTACTACTACTGGGGCCAGCTAAGCTCTTTTAAATGATAAATTATAGGCTAAATTAACGAGTCATTTAAGGAATTTAATAGTAACAAATTGGTCCTTTAAGTTTTTTTGTCTCACTTACGTCCTTTAAGTTATTTAATTGTAACAAGTTGGTCCTTTAAGTATTTTTTGTAACGCTTAGGTCCTTTAAGTTATATAATTGTAACTTTTAGGCCCCGAATAACTTACATTTTTAAGATCTAAAATACACCAAATTGTTACAGTTAAATAACTTAAAAGACTTAATTGATACGGAAAAAACTTAAAGGACCAATTTGTTACAATTAATTAACATAGATGACCTAAGTGGTACGAAAAAAACTTAAAGGACCAATTTGTTACAATTAAATAACTTAAAGAACATTTTGTATAATTTAGCCTAAATTATATTTGTAGAAGTTTTTAAGATAATTTTATTTCTCATATCACATTTTTTTTCTCTTTATTTTTTTATTTTTTTGTGTCAATACTTTTTTTTTATAAATTTTAATTGTCTCAAATTTGTCGTATAAATGTTTATTCAAATGACACAACTCTTTTAAATATGCATCTTTCAAGTAATTTTTGTTACAAAGGTGAATTTTCAATAGTTAAAAAGTAATTTTATAGTACTCAACATCAAAAGCGCTCAAATGAGATGACATGAGTCTCTCTTAACTTAGCCAAAGTCCTGAATTTGAATCAAGCCTTGTTTTTTATTTTATTTTATTTTGTCAAATAGTTCACTTACTAGAAATTCACCTTTATAAAGTAAATAAGTGAGGTGTTGGAGGTTTTCCTACGTATATTATGCAATGTTTTTGTGGGCCTTGTTTTTTTTTGCCAAATAGCTTAATGACTAGAAATTCACTTTTATAAGGTAAATAAATAGGATTTTCGGGGGTTCGATACCTCTGCATATATTATGTAATGTCTTTGTTAACTGAGTTAAGCTCACGAAACCTCTTTTATAAATTATTTTATTTATAACTTTTTTGTTACAATATTTATAATTTAATCATTCTTCCTTTTAAATAATCAAATAATCAATTTAAAAAAAAAATATCGGTTTTTTTATATATAACAACATTAGACCTCTATTCTGTAGAAAAAAAAAACACTAGACCTCTATTTGTGTCGTGCACATGTCAATTTTATAGAATTTCCTTTACTAATTACTTTCTTTGTATCTCAATTTTCAACGAGTTACTCATTTGTAAAAAAGTATCTTAAAATGAATGATCCTTGTGAGCTTGTTGATTTCAAATGTCTGATATTTAACCTCTAATTCGACTGATCTTTTATTTATTTGACTAATCATTTATTGAACTGGTCGGTCCGACATTTAAAACACTTGTTTTTAATATAAAAAATTGAGCCTGCAACAAGTATAAAACTATTATTTCTGTAAAAAAAAAGTATAAAACTATTATATCATCTGATCTTCAAATAGATACAAGAATAATTAAATAAGAACATAAATACAAATAATAATGGATACATCAATGACATGGGAGACTTGGAAACCAAGATCGGGGTAAAAAACATACAAAGATAAATGATTTACTACAAATTGCAAGGGTATGATCGGAGCCTCAATGAGGGGTTCAAAGTTCACGAGGTGAAAGTAATGGAAGTTTGGGAAAATGATGTCATTGAAAAATAGGGTATATGCCATGACTTTTCTTTAGCCAAACAGCGTTAATATCATACTATCATTTTAGAGAATAATCATCCAAGAGGGTGTTAACTTTTCAAACATCTTTGATTATCTCTTCGACCATCTTCATTGGGAGGGTTGTATACATTTAAGACTCAGTGACTATTAGATATCCACATTAAGGAGAAACTTTTTTGGGGTCTTATAAGATGCCGTGTCTCATTTAAGACCCAAAATCTTAAGTGGGATCTACATTTTTTTAATATTACAAAATTAAAATGTAATAATATTTAAAAAATGTGTGGGTCATGCTGGGTTGGAGAGATTGCGTGCTTGTTAAGTATAAAAAAATGAGAGATTCCATTGTGGATGCTTCTGGCTTAGATAAAGGTGTTATGTCCTCGTCCTCAAGTGTCTGCTGGCAACATGTTTATAGGGAAGTTAATCAAATGACATATGCTCTTGCAAAGTTTGGCCTTAGCCAATCGATTTCTTTCATAATTGTTCCTGATTTTCGGATTCGTGCAATTTTCAGAGATTTAACTTATGTTTTCTTTCCTAGAGGTTTATAGCGTGCTTTGAGTCATTGCCTCCTTTTCTTCACAAAAAAAAAATGACGAGTTTGCTTCATTTTCTAAAATACTTCAAAAGATAGCTATTAAAATTTAGGGTTAAATATGTTTTTGGTCCCTGTAAATATATTAAATTTTTGTTTTAGTCCCTCTAAGGTTTTCCTTCGACTTTTAGTCCCTATAAAATTTTAAATCACCACTTCTGGTCTCTATTTTTAAGTCAACTCATGTATTTTTCAATGAAACTGTGCAGAAATGCCAAGAATATTGTAAAAATATCTCAAATTTTTTTTTTAACAAAACATAAATTAAATATGTATTGTTAAAAAATTCTAATTTTTTCTGGAAGAGATTCTTATAAAATTATAAACTTTTTTACAAAATCTTGTTCAAAAATGTGAATTTTACATATGAGTTTACTTAAAAGGATGAAACAAAAGTGAAAATGGAAAACTTTTGAGGGACTTAGAGTCGAATTTTTTTTTAGAGAGACTAAAATAAAAAGTTGGTATATTTATAAGGACTACAAACATATTTAACCCTTAAATTTAATATGATTATTGTTTTAAATTTTATTTTTTTCGAAAAAAGATGATTAATATATTAATTTAAATTAAAAAAACAGATGCTAGATCTGTTTTTTACTTGTTTCATGTATATTAATGAATAATTTATTAATATACACACATATGTATGTATATGTATCTATACAATATACATCTCAGTGATTGTGTTCCAATGCGATTAGAAAAATTAATCTTTATAACTGTGTTTGTAGGACGTTCGCACCTATACTTATATATTCTTTAGTTACCCTTTTTTGTTTTTACTTTTCATATCGGGTTTAATGTGCCCGTTACCTTTTTTTTTCCTCTTCAACGGGCTCCAAAGGAACGTAGGAATTTGTTAAACTGATGTGTTTATATAAATAATTAGAATGCTATAATTATTAATTATACTATATCTATTCCAAATCAAAAAATAGAAATTAAATAGAAAAAATATACCAATCCGAAAGATCCATAGGATTCATTATAGATACAAGAAGTATTTTTGTATTGTGTATTTTATTCGGCTCAATCCTTTTAGTAAAAGATTGGGCCGAGTTTAATTGAAATTAATAGAACGAATGATAATTACTGGATTACAAAGTATCCATTGCTGGGAATTCAAATTTGATCTCCTTCCAGACTTCACAAGCAGCAGCTAATTCAGGACTCCATTTGGTAGCTTCACGGATAATTTCATTACCCTCACGAGCAAGATCACGTCCCTCATAATAACACCTTTATTTCTTTAGCCGTTTTGTTGAAGGTAGAAAGAAATGGTGATCATTACAATGAGAGAGGTCTTTGGTGGAAAATATATAATTCAATTGAAAAATTACAACCCAAATTTTATCAATATCACCTCCATTTCTTTTGAAAATTAGGGATGATCCTTACCTCGGTGTATAAGGTCTGGAAATGATGTCAAATTACAAGCAAGAGCAAAAATAACATAATAAAGTATTGTTTTCTTTCTTCTTCATGTGTCAGCTTTTAGACGTAGTGCTATCTTAGTCAAATCTATGGTTGACACTAACTTTTAAAAAAAGAGATTATTTGGATTATTTTTCTTCATAAAATGAAATATTTTTAAATCAGATTTTCACAAGAGAAAAATTAGTTCCTAATTTTTTTCATGATATAGTCACTTGTGCTTTTTTCAAAAAAATTGTCCAATAGTTAAAGGAGTCTTTTGTAATTTACTAGGTTGTTGGAGGTATGGAGACTAGGTAAAGTCCTAGTATATTTTCTAAGAATTTTAGTTAAAGATATTTGAAAATTGCTGTTCACACTTCAACATTGTCTAAAACACATCAGTAATTTACGTTTTTACCCCGGCGACAGTTAGTTGCAGATGGGAAGGATCCGGCGGCAGCTAACTGCCGATGGGAAGGAAACCAGCGGCAGTTAGCTGCCATTGCCATGTTTTGCCTATATTTTCTAAAACTTCACATTTGTCGGCTGTTAACTGCCGTTTCACATCTCTACTCCATCGGCACTTAACAACCGTGGAGCATGAATTTGCTTTTTTTCATTATTTTCCACACATTGACTTATTTATATTCCATTATTTTCCATTTTTTCTTCTTTTTCTATTCTTTTCTATATATATTTATAAATCAAAATTGCTTTTTAGAGTATAATTTTAATATAAGAGTATAATAAATAAAAAATCAAATTATTTATATATATAATAAATCATATCATATATATAATAATAAAAGAAAATATAATTTCTGTTATTTTTAAGAGTATAATTTCAAATTATTATTATCATTTTTATTTATTACTTTTTTTTTTGTTTTTAGCTTTTTTTACTTTAATCGCATGTCATTTTATCGTTTTTGTTCACATTAAGATGAAAAAATGTGAAGTTTTAGAAAATATAGGCAAAATATGGTAACGACAGCTAACTGCCGCTGGTTTCCTTCCCATCAGCAGTTAGCTGCCGCCGGATCCTTCCCATCAGCAGTTAAAAGCGTAAATTACTGGTGTTTTTTTTGCCAATATTGAAGTGTGAACAACAATACTCAAAATATTTTGTAAAATAAACTTATTGGGTTTCTACGAAAATGGGCTCAAATGGCCCAAATCAAATCTTAAAAAGCTGGTCAAAGATGCTCAAACAAAATAAAAATACACCCCTCGTACGCGTGATATTGGATCGAACTACAACAATCAATAGTTACGAATCGAGATGTATATTTTTTTGGGTATTTGAGAGGCTTGCGAGTAATTGAAAGGGCTTATAGAGCAACTTTCATATTTAAATACTACGCATAACTTACTCACCCATTACAAGTGATTTTTTTTTCTATCAAAAGTAAAAGAAGTTTCGGTCCAATAACTGAAAATACTCTATTATTACATTGGTTCATTATTATTATTTTTTGTTAATCTTTCGGTTCCAATGTGAAGAGGCATTGTGAATCCGAAGTTCAGTCGAGAGGTAAATAGAGTATGATTAAAAATTATTCTATTCAAAAATTGAATAAATTAATTAATTATTTCTTTATCAAAATAGTATTTAGTTAAATAAATATATATTTTTTGACAACCGGTAATAAATATGTTAATTGAAACATAAATATACTCTTTCTCCTAAAAACTAAACTTAAAAAATAATATGTGGGGTATTGTTGTTATTAGAGATTCAGATGGATATGTTGTAGCAACGGCTACTTGGTCTGTTGAAGCCTTTTCGGATTCTGATATTGGCGAGGCATTGGGTGCAAGGCTAGCGATTCAGTTTGCTCTAGATATGAGGTTTTTTCAGGTGAAGTTTGAAGACGACTCTCTTAATGTGGTCCAAGGTTTTCACAACCTTTCAAATAATCAATCTTACTTTGGTTTGGTGCTTGCTGATTGTAATCGTCTTAGTTTCCGTTTCAATTCTTTTTCATTGGGCGATGTTAAACGTAGTGTTAATATGTCGGCTCATTTTTTAGCTAAATTTGCTTTATCTTTCACGGATACTATTTAGATTGAGGAATGTCCTCCTTGTATTGCTTCTTCTGTTGCAGCCGATTTGGTTGTTTAATGAAATCTTGTTTCAGTAAAATAAAAACTTAAAAAATAATAGTAACTGGTAAAAAAATTAATACTATTATACCAATTTCTTTTTGACAAAAACTATTATACCAATTTTTTAATTATCGTGATTTAGTGTCTTATATTTCGGGACTATATAGTATATCAATTTCATATTTGAAATGTACAACTCAATGCTCCACCCAGTACTCGTTGTCAAAACAAAACAAAAACTGTCCATAACCAACTTTTTTCATTTATATTTAGCCATGTCATTTTATAAAAATGTCATTCAAACCATTCAGGATTTATGCTTTTGCTGCCATACTACGAATCTACGATATGAAGTTTAAAGCGAGAGAAGTACATTGGAAAATAAATAGTCTTTTGAATCCCAAAAAATTTCCATTGTCAAGTCTAAAACTACAACATGGTATCGTATATGTTCAAGTGAGCTTCAAACGAGCTTTAATTACCTCTAAAGTTGGTGAGTAGAGGATGAAATGTACAACCTAATTGGACCATCTTTCACAAAATTAATTAGTATATTTTCATCATATCACTTTCATGCATATTAAAGCAGATTGTACTGCACCAATGTTGAAGAATAAACGGCCCCCAACCCCACCCTCACAATTGAAAGGGTAGAATGCAGATAACAAAGAAGCAGATAGCACTGTACCAATTTTTTTTTTATATGAATGGCTATTCTTTATAAACAACTATAAAGATTAATATCTTGAACGAGATAAGGCTACAATAAGTGTCAAAGTTCTTCTTCAAGAGATTTGTCTAGCATTTCAAGTTTGATTACTTTAATTAATTAACTATATGAGCTATATTAGATATGTTTGAGGTAATTGTATATTGTTGATAATTATATGTGATGTTGCTTTCAATTTTCATGCGAAAATTTGGTTTGTAGCGAGGACAACGGAAACTATTGTCTTATGAAATCTCTGTTGGCACTTGATCCCAACAATCTCAAAGGTGGTTTTTTAGTTTTCTTTCTTAACATCAAACAATGTAGTAAGATAGGAACAGAGAGCGATATGATTTCATTTCTTTCTTATTCAAGTCACACTCCTTGAGGAATTCGGTCACATGAATCACCCCGAGAATTTTTACAATGTGTATTGTTGAGATTAAAGATAACACAAATTAAGTAAACTTGTTGTACAATAAGCATTTATTGCATTGGAGTTTTTGTAGAAACCGTTTCTATGCTTGAAATGAGAAATTTTACCAGTTCTTTTTTTTTTTTACTAGATCTTTCAAACACTAAATAATTATTAGATATAATTTCAAATAAATTCTTTCTATTAATTTGGGAGCTTCAGCAAATGTTAGATTATATTTTAATTCTCACAAATCTTGTAGCTACCACATCTTTCATGAAAAAGGGGTGAGGGGAAGAGCTCTTTTTCATAAGATAAATGGATTAAAATGTAAAATTATGACACTTTCAAGCCAATGATATCCGTTTTAAAAATAAAACAAATATTTGCATAATCAAGAGTTATCATTTTTCAATAATAGCTGATGTTGGAAGACAATACGTGTAGATGACCTACCTGTAAAATCATAAGAGAGCCCCAAAGATTGTAGGTGCATTCACCAAAAATTGCCAAAGGTAGTGGTAATGGCTAGCCAGTAACATCCACCAATTTGGCACATCAAACAATCATTCAAAACAATTAACTAAATGTTGAAACACTTTCATTCATACGATTATGAACAAAGTCATTCCTACATGTCTTCCCCAAACACACGGGTCACACCACTGGATGATTTATGACTTTCCTCTGACCAAACAAACTTACAAATACTACGGTCTCAAACACTGCAGACAGATTTCAATATCAAAAAGCATGTCAAATTATTAAAGTACTCCAATGAGTTGAGCAACCTTTTTTTATTCCCAAAAAAATGCATTATAAAAATACAATTTATACAATATGCCATGCACATAATAAATTGAATTAACAAAGTATTTTTATGTAATTGATTATGTACGTTAATTGTGCAAAAACGAAATTAATTCTGTAAAAAAAAATGAATAACTTATATACCACGTAATAAGCTTAATGAAAATATTTATACATATGAACAAATTAATCGTGTAAAAAAACATTTTTTTTTTGTAGGATATATATAGACTGCACTTTATCAGTTTTGTACTTGTTTTTTACTTAACCCCAAGCCATAAATAAATTATAAAATTTCAAATATGAAGATTGCATTAATTACACATACATTCGCTGCACAACCTAACAAACCAACGCTTCGTATGTTCCTTGCTTTCGTTTTTTATGGGACATAATCCTAGTTAATGTGGAATTTGATCCACATCCCGTTTCATAGACCAACTGTTTTTCTAGATAATGGCCTGTGTTAATTTATCATGATAGCCATCGAAGAGGACATGTAGTTGGAAGAAAATGACATGCATAAACAGACTCTTTTTCTCCTTCTCTTGTTTCTTACCCTCAACACCACCCAAATCACACTTCAAAAATAGCAATGCTTGATTAATTTTGTCCTTTTTTTTTATCTTCTTCGTACACCCCTAATAAATGAGAATACAATGATATTTTAGTTTTAATATATTACACCTCACATTAAAATTTTCTTATAAATAATCTTTTTTGTTTTTTCTTTGAAAGAAATAATATTTTTTGTTAAATGGGTGTACTAACTTCCTTTGCGGTATATATGCGTTCGCATGAAGAATTTTGACGGGGAGAGAATGACTTTGTATAAAATATTTGTAAAATGAATTGTGTGATTAAATTGTCTTATGATTATATAACGGTTTATTCTTTGAATTTTCTTAAAATTTCAAATACACTAGTACCATCTAAATTTAACCATTATTGTCTACAAATAGAAAATAACCTTTTTTTTTACAAGAGAAAATAACCTTTCAAAATTCTCCTTTCAAAATTCTCGATACAAATACGAATACATAAAAAATAATTTAATATGAGAAGGAGAGATAATATCAAAAATATTAGTTGATCATAATATTTAAACACTATTTAAATATATTCACACACTTTTATCTCCTATGGTAGTCCTAACCAACTACACTTATTCATAATGGACTATAGAAATTTTTAGCAGTTTTACAAATCTTTTTTTTTCCTTCTGGTGTTGGACCATTGGCAACGTTGACTGTTTGTCGTTATTGTAAAAGTGCCAATGATCATTTCACCCCTCTCTGGCCACTTAAACCTGCCCCTCATTGCTCCTACCCTCCAAAATATAGACTTATTTCAACACCTTTATCTATTTAATATTAGGATTTTGCACTCGAGTAATTGATGATAGAACCTAAAAATAGACACTTAATTAAATTCTAATCGTTGATTGGGGCATGTTTGATTTTGTGGTAGATAGTGAAATGAAATAATCTAGTTTTTTTTTAAAGCTGAAATAATCTAGTTGTATTTTAAAAAATGGACGAAATAAATTCTATTTTATTTCACCCTAGAACACCTTACACAGCTAATTCAAACCAATATTATATAGATCAAAGTCAAACTGAATCATTTAAATAAGGTTTTGATTATAAGCCAAGTTATGAAAAGAATATGTTTGAGAGGTCAAATCCGACTATAGATGGTCAACCAAATTCAACCGCATAAATTAGTTATTTGCAAAATTGGTGGATATATCACACTTGGGAATATAATGCTACTCTTTAGCACACATCAATATACTTTAACATACATCAACATACTCTCTTTTATAGATTAAAGTTCACATGGTTCTCACCAAATTTATATGGAAATCACGTGAAGTGGTAAGACACTAAATTATGATCAATAAAAAAGAACATGTTGAAAAATGTACATGTAGACTTTTTAGTCACTATTATAAGCAAATACATTTTTTTTTCAGATTCATTGAATAAGTAATATATCTAGATTACAAATTTAAATGATACTTTTTAATGATCACAAATTCAATTGATATTATCGCACTGTTATGAGTTGTTTTAATATTTCACAGAAGATACTCTTGCATATTATTATTCTATAAAAAATAAAAGTAATCTTAAGTTAAAATAGTTTATATTTTAAATCCCTTTATGTAAAAATAAGTTAAACATTGAATATGACTTTAGATTATTTTTTTTGTTTTTGATAGCAAAAATAATCCATAAATAATACTAAATAATAAGCCATGTGAATCCAAACAAGTCATTTAAGGATGAAATCCAAACATGTAACATATGACCCCACATGTGAAGAGGTAATACTACCACGTCACTATTTCCGTTATTTACTCATTATTATTACTGGCGGTAGTAGTGGACAGTGTAGTGGCGCTCCCATTAACAAAACATGTGTCTGTTAGAACTAGAAGAGACGTTCCATTTTTATCGTACACCGTTACATCCACCGCAACAAATCAAAATAAAGCCGTTAGTTAACTCAACAACGCTTGTTCAAATCTTATTCACCTCACCACCACCACTACCTATTTCATTTCACATTCCATTCTAGTGCTACCCCACTTTTTTATTTTCCATTGCATTCTATGCCACATTCATAACCAACTCAAACACAAAACAACCCATTTTTTCTCTTCTCTAATACGTGTGCTTTGGTGCAAATTAGTAAAGTGTGTATGTTTGTTTTGTTACGGAACAAAAAGACATTCTTTATTTCAGATCTGCAAACAAGAAAAATTGCCTTTGTCTTTCAGCCAAGTGAGTATTACTTACTTTACTTTGCTTTAAACTTACCTTTCTTCCCATAAATTTTGAATTCCACTGAAAAGTGTTTACTGAATAAATAAAGAAAGACCAAAAAGATGAAATTCAAACAAGTCTCTTTTTTTTAAAAAAATAAAAAATTACTAGAATTAGAATGGAAAGAAACACAAGCACCTGCAAAGCTCATTCTTTTATGCAACAAGTTTCTCAGTGTCAGTTTCTACTTTCATAGACAACCTTCTAGGAATCACAATTTGAATTTTTCTCTCCAACCCTTTTTCTCTTTTTTACTCTTTTGTCTCTTCTCTTTTCTTTATTTTTCGATTTTCACAAGCGGGAAATTTCATTTTTTTTCTTCCCTTTATTACACTAACATTCTTGTATTTTCTTTTCAATCTATGCAGCATTAAGCTTATTGCAGAAACTACTTGAAGTGGAAAAACATGAAATTTCTTCACATTTTATGCATATTGTTGTGTATATGGCAAGGAAATTGTGACCCTGTTGAAGATAAAGAGGTTTTGCTTGATTTTGTGAACAAGTTTCCACCTTCAAGGACTTTGAATTGGAATGAAAGTTCTTCTGTTTGTGATAATTGGACTGGTGTTACTTGCAACGAAGATAGGTCTAGAGTAATAGCTATTCGTTTACCTGGTATTGGATTTCATGGCAATATTCCACCAAATACTATTAGCAACCTTTCAGCTCTTGAAATTCTGAGTCTTAGATCCAATTTCATTACTGGGTTTTTTCCTTCTGATTTTTCCAATCTAAAAAACTTGTCTTTTCTTTATCTTCAGTTCAATGATTTATCTGGGTCTTTGCCTGATTTCTCAGTTTGGAAGAATCTTACTGTTGTTAATTTGTCTAACAACAAATTCAATGGGAGTATTCCTTTTTCACTTTCTAATTTGACTCAGCTTGCTGGTTTGAACCTTGCAAATAACTCCCTTTCTGGTGAAATTCCTGATATTCATTTCTCAAGGTTACAGATGCTGAATTTGTCTAACAATGATTTACATGGTACTGTGCCTAAATCTTTACAAAGGTTTCCTGATTCAGCGTTTGTTGGGAATAACATTACTCTTAGAAATTCTACTGCTGTTTCGCCTGTGCTTTCTCCGGTTTATGAGCCTTCTTCGAGGTCTGAGAAACGTGGGAGGCTAAGTGAAACAGCACTGCTGGGAATTAGTATTATTGGTAGTTTACTTGGGCTTGTAGCATTTGGTTTTTTGATGTTTGTGTGTTGCTGCTCTAGAAAAAAGGATGAATATGATGATGATGCATTTGTTGGAAAGTCGAATAAGGGAAAAATGTCTCCGGAAAAAGCAGTTTCGAGGAACATGGATGCTAATAATAAACTGACTTTCTTTGAGGGATGTAATTATGCATTTGATTTGGAGGATTTGTTGAGAGCTTCTGCTGAGGTGCTGGGAAAGGGAACGTTTGGTACTGCTTATAAGGCGATTCTTGAGGACGCGACTGCGGTTGTTGTGAAGAGGTTGAAGGAAGTAGCCTTTGGAAAGAAGGATTTTGAGCAATATATGGAGATTGTTGGAAGTCTTAAACATGAGAATGTAGTTGAGCTCAAGGCATATTACTATTCCAAAGATGAGAAACTTATGGTATATGATTACTACAGCCGAGGGAGTGTCTCTTCTTTGTTGCATGGTATGTACCTTTATTTTAACCAATTGCAATTTCATATGTCTACTACAGTTGAATCAAATGTAAATAGATAAATATGTGCTTATTTCATATGTCTATGGCAATGTTTTTCATGAAAAAAAGGTGTTTCTAATCTCTTGCTTGTTTAAGTAGCTTGCTGTACATGTTCACTTCTCTACTAGCTTAGTTGTTGTAGCTACTAACAATTAAATGGGCACTTTGGCAGTATGAACTTTGAAGTTTGAAAATGTAGTTGGTTTACATGTTAGTGTTTTCAGAAACATTAAGAATATTTACATTTTAGGTCACAATATCATGAAAATGGATTTGATGTGGTTGTTTGTCACTCTAGTAAGTCAACGATCTCTACAGTTGATGAAGATAGGATGATTGAATTCCGAGTACTCAATTTGTCGAAGTGGTGATATGAATCATTTGATCTCTAATCAACGACTTAAGTTGACTGACTGCAGGGACTGTGGGAAACATGATTGCTGATGTTTCAATTTCTGATTGCTTACTGTACTAGTATTAATTTAATGCCTCCATGATAATAAACATCATGGAAGTCACAATCTTACATAGGGTATACATGATACTCAACATTTTCTGTTTTGCTAGAGAAATAAAGATAAGTTTTTCAATAAATGGAAACTTGTCATAAAAATGTTAAATTAGTACATCAAACACATTACTGAACTTCTTCAATATATTCTCCTTTATTTTGCTCTATGAGAATTTCAGGGAATAGAGGAGAGGACAAGGTGCCTTTAGATTGGGATACTCGGTTGAGAATAGCTTTAGGTGCAGCAAGAGGCATTGCTCAAATCCATGTTGAGAATGGCGGTAAACTTGTCCATGGCAACATCAAGTCCTCAAATATCTTTCTCAACACTAAACAATATGGTTGTGTATCTGATCTTGGTCTAGCAACCATATCAACCTCACTTGCCCTACCCATCTCACGCGCAGCTGGTTACCGAGCACCTGAAGTTACAGACACAAGGAAAGCCGCACAACCTTCCGATGTTTACAGCTTTGGCGTGGTATTACTAGAGCTTCTGACCGGGAAATCGCCTATCCACACAACCTGTGGTGATGAGATTATTCACTTGGTGAGATGGGTTCATTCAGTTGTCCGAGAGGAGTGGACGGCCGAAGTGTTTGACTTAGAGTTGATGAGATATCCAAATATAGAAGAAGAGATGGTCGAGATGTTGCAGATAGCTATGTCATGTGTTGTAAGGATGCCTGATCAGAGACCTAAGATGTCAGAAGTTGTGAAGATGATAGAAAATGTGAGACAGATTGATAATACACACACTCAGCCGTCGTCTGAGAATCAAGGAGTTAAATTATCATCTCAAACTGATAATGATAACATTAACTCCCCTTCTTCCACTTCATCCCCCTTACCAAAAGGAAGTGAATGAAAACAAAGTAAAGTTGTTGCCTTTTATTTCATTCCAGTGTATCTGTTCCACGTTCTTAACAAGAGCAAGATGATTAACTACTATTATTTTTGTCATATTTTTTTAGCTTCCTGAATTAGCACCTTCTTGGTGCAACTGTCAGGTGATTACAAATTACAAGCAAGCATTTCTTTGTATGTTTGTGTGTGTGTGTGGAGATGAATTAAAACGTGAAGCATTTTTCACCCAAGCCAAACAACATACTAAGAACTTAAAATTTTCCTATGTATATCAACCTGATCTGATGTGATCTTATCTTATGTGTGGATTGATGGTATATGTTCGGGGGCATTCGTTAACATTCCCCTATTTTTAAAAACAAACTAGCCTATTCTATTCTACTCAGTTCCATCATATACCACTCATTCAAACATACCACGTGATCTGGGCGGCGTAGTAATATCACGGTGTCATTGCAGTATATTCCTTTTCGTTTCTTTGGTAAATTAAATTATGTAAATTTTTTATGTCATCTTAGATGACTGCATTGAATGCTACAAATTGTTATTGATCTACTTGTTATTATACTGCCAAACGAATTCACGTGTTCGAACCTTCCCTTGTCTCTCATTACATCCAATTTTGTTGGCCAGTATAAGTCTCCAGAAATGGACATAACATACAGTTTACATAGTAGTTTGTATTTTTCTGGTATCGACATTTATTCCAATGGACCAGTGCCTAAAGACAATGTCTCATTGGAAAGAGACAATTAGAAAGAGACAATTGTGGGCATACCGGTGAACTGTTTCCTGATACCATTAATTTTCTTTCAGATTACTTACTATCTAAAAACATGTTATTGGTGTGTTTCTTCACAAAGAGAGATATATTATCTGTTTCAAGTGTTTAGAAGCTCACCTTAATAATGATAATCTCATTGACATTTTTGTTGGGTGCTCTGGTATGAAGTTAGTTATTTTAAGCTATTGATCATAGTTTGTAGTTTGAGCAGCAACTGAATAATCTGGGTTCACAACGGAGTGTGAATTAGGATGAAATGCAATTTTCACTAGTGAACCAATGACTTTCGTTAGATTCTCTTCCGCTATTTTTTCACAAGATAAGATCTCTCCCCGATTTCTAGCTCAAGCGGATTGACCAAAGACATTTAAAGGAGTTTAAAAAGTTTAGGGTTTGTACCCTAACACACAAAAATAATTTACAACTAGTTTATCCAAATATAATCTTATGCATTGGACGGACCCTAGTTTCTTGCACTGGAAATTTCACGAGTAATGAATCTCAATCATTAGTTTTAGATTAAATGACTCACATAACACAACTAGTCAATCAATTTTAAACGATCTTGACTATCAATTTAAATTAGACAATCAAGATCTATAATTGTGTCATGCAACTACTCCATCCGGTCCTTATTATAAGAAATAAAACCAAAAAACATCAAAACTAATGTAATCATTAACTAATATAACTTTTTGAATATTTTTACAAATATACCCTTATAAAAAAGTGTGAAACATTAAATACATCCACTAATATTAAAAAGAGAGACATTAAATGAGGGGTATAAAAGTCTTTTAAGCGATAATTACATCTTAAAAGTTGTGACATATTCTTATAAATAGAACCAATTTTTTTTTTAAAAAAATTCTTATAATAAAGACCGAAGGGAGTATAACAGTAAATTCATTTTCGATGGTGTGATGAACAATCTAATAATGCACATGTCATCATTGTTTATGTGAACTACTCATTTTGTGCTTCTAAATGTTATGTATTATTTTAAATAGTTTTAAGGTTAAATATTTGTTTCCTTATAAAATTTTAAAAATTCAATTTTAATCCTTAATATTTCACTAATTTTAGTCATTTCTAAAATTCGTAAAATTGGACACTCATTCCACCAAACCTACGCACCATCAAATTGATCCCACCTTAAGTATTGTTTAGTTTCACGGAACAAAGACAATCCTTGCGTCCCTCTGTAAGTTTACCGTGACTTTTACGAAGCTGGAATTTGTAGAGGTTGCAAACGCAGACATGGGAACAAACACATACTTAACATTGTTTCGGTTCACCTTCAACTTGTGTTCCATTGGTACTCTCTTATAAGTTAAATGCTGGTTTTTTCTTGAAAAATGCTGGTGGGTGTCTTAGAGCATTGATTAAGGAAATAAATATAGAAATTATTTGATTGAAATAAATATTGAGAAAAAGACATAGTCCCAGAACTTGCATTTCCAACAAGAGGAACATTTGAAATAATCAAAGGTATAACTCTTTGGATGGTGACAATTTTGTTGTGAAATCTGGCTTTATTTATGCAAAACTAGATAGCCTAACTAACGTATACAATAGTATCAATGATTCTGTCCCTCACTTGAGTACTCCAACTGTTGTTTCAAATTTGCAAAATAGAGGAGAAATTAGTAAAGTTGATATTTATAGTTAGTTAGCATTTTTCTTATAATTATTATGCTCGGAAGCCAATTCCAAAGGCTTTTTTGCAAAAGAGCAATGGAAAAAGAGGTGATTGTTATCTTCCGTGATGGGACCACAAAGAGAGCGAAAAAAATCAGATTGGAAGATTGAATTTCTTTTCACTTTCCACAAATTGTTTGCGATGAAGCTCATCGCGTCGCATGACAATTGTGCGAACATCAAGAGAACTTCATTATAGGTGAAGAGAAGTTTTCATTTTCATATGCAGAAAAGTTGTGTCATTGCTAATCTTCTAAATGATAATGGTTTGTATTGGATTCCACCCTATGCGGACTACTATAAGTTAAATTGTGGTGGTGTTGTGGTGTAACAATAAGGCAGAGCAGCCGGTGGAGGTGTGTTTCGTGACAATTTTGGCAGAATTATATATGCTTTTGCTTTCAATTTGGGGTTATACTCTACTACATTTGCTTATCTTTGGGCGATTGTTGGGTGTCAAATTAGCTTCAGAGAGAGGGGCTTTCAAAGAATCATGGTTGAATCAGATTATCAAGTTTCATTGGATTTGTTGATTAATAGTTTTCCATTATATCACTTATGTTCTCTTCTAAATATGAGCATTTCAAATCAGTAAAGATTGAGATGTGTCTTGACTTGGTCTCATGTGCTTTAGGGGGCCAATTAGGTTGTTGATAGTTTGATGAAGTTTGGTCTTTCTTTAGACAGCTTTACTCATATTTTTTACTATGTTCCTTGTTTTATGTTCAATTATGTTGTTGTTGATACTTTAGCGTTTAGTTTTCCTCCTGTGTTCTTGTTATCTTCGGTTGTTTTGTCAGCCCTTTTGAATCACCAAATAAAAAAAATAGTCCCTTTCCATTTCATTTAAATTGTAGTATTTGCAAGGGAAATGTAACATTTAAAAAAAAAAAAAAACTAAATCAACCCACTGAAATTGGCATTAGCGATAATCGAATATAAGACTTTGAGATAAACAAACTCCAAGTTCTCAAGCCAACACCACTAAACTAACAAGTTCATAATTTAATGTAACATTAATGTTATTTTATCAATAATACTGTTAATTATTTATCGTAGAGAGAAATGGATAAAATAAGATATTTTCTCTTTCCTACAACAAGTGACCCATTAGACATTTTAACACATCTAGAAAATTCCATAAATAAAAGAGATAATAATATTGGTGTATTATCATTATCATAAATTTAAAATAAAGATGCAAGTATTATTAATTATATGGTACAATTAATTGTTTTTATTTAAAAAACTCGGTATCCGACCAAGGACCAGATAATTTGAGGGGTTCAATCCTCCCGTCCACTTGTGGGGGCTCCGTATGGAGTAGACCATCGAAATTGACATCAGGAGAAATCGAACATGAGGGTAATAAATAATATTACATTAAAAAAAGAATAATTAATATTACATTAAAAATATAAAGGGTCTTTAATTTTAGGATTTTTATACAAATGGAATCACTTATCGTGAGACAAATAGAATAATAATAGATTAAGGGTAATAAATAGTACAAATGGAGTCACTTATTGATTGTATTAATATGTTTAAAAAAAAAGAGTAAACCATCATTTTTAGTCTTGAAATTTGAAGTGCCTGCAATTTAGAACCCCAGATCTACAAAATATCAAATTGCTCCTGTGAATTTCTTAATGTCCGTCAAGAAGTTCTATAAGAGGTGATAATGTGTCACATTAAGTGACATCGTGGCTTGTCACACAATGATTACACATCACAGAACCCTAAACACAAGTTTAGGGTTGGTAAAAAAATTGAATTTTTATGTGTATTGGACTTCTTGTCATCCAAACCTTAAAACCAATTAGCATTGATGAGAAGACCATTGTTAAAAATTAAATTTTTAACTAGTATGAAACGTAAGTTTAAGATTTTGTGTGATGTAACATAACTTTGGACAAGCTAAGGTGTCACTTGAGACATCAACACCTCTAACAAATCTTCTTGACGGATGAAATATTTTGACTAACATTAAATAATTTGAAGAACAATTTGATATTTCAAAAATTTGGAGTTCCAAATCTATTGATACTTACAAATTCATGATCCAAAATGGCAGTTTAATTGTTTACAAATTTATTTTAGTAGTTTTCCCTCAAAAAACTACTAAAAGATAAATGTATTTTTTTTGGGTACAACGGAGAATGTACTTTACTATGCAGTTGTGGTAATGTTGAATACTTTTATGATCGATTAGCACAAATAATTTAATAAATGTTATGAGTATATCATTAAGTCATATACAATTAAAAAAAATTAATTTGTGGAAAGAACCTTATAACGACAGTTGATATTACAAAGAAACCTTAATAATTAGAACAATGGTCAAATAAAAAACATAGAACAAAGCATATCTGGACATCAGCAAGAGCATCCGGCATTGGTCACAGCACTCGTTGACTTGAAAAATAAATTGAACAATGAACAACCTACAAGTGCGGTTAATTAATTTAAGTATCGAGCATCGAAGCTTCTTTCCCTTTTGTGGCTCAAGGCATGCTTGCAAGTACACAAGTTGCTTTGATCATATCGCAGTCCCATTCTTTTTTCTTTTTTAAGTGAAAGTTGCACGGAATCAAACTAAACTACTTGTTAATGATCTCAAGTTAAGTTTGAAATTTGAATAGATTGGAACCGTGTGAGTTCGAATCTTAATTAATACTAGTAGTATTATGAATACAAGTGAATTATTTAAGTTTGACTGCCTCAATGTTTAATCAACCTTAAAATTGAGCTCGATTAATCAAATGTTCAATCAAGTTCCTAAACTTGCATTGACATAAACAGGGATTCTTGAATGCGACAATGACCGGTACGGTGCAAGTCATGCACACTCCAACAAGAATTGCTACCAACCTTTATTTCTTGAAGACCAACTCAAGTGTCTCATGGCCTCAATAATCGTAACATGAGTGAACATTAGAATTACCAAGACTGGTGTAAAATATTTAACTAAAAATATTGGGAAAACAACTATGATCAACAACACTAAATACCACTGCAAGTTGCTCTACTATGAGCACCTCTCAGTACTCCATTTGTATTGCGTTTAACCCGGAACCTATTCAACCGATTCCAACACACTTCTTTGATCAACCGAATTGAAATAGGCTTACAACTAACAATAAAAGATTTTAAAATTGAGTATTCTTGAATAGAATAAGAGGAAACTCCATGAGTAGCATATTATCAACAATAATGTTAGGTTGACACTCTTTTTTCCTCTACCCACATTATACACCTGATGTGAAAAGACATTTTACTAGAAGACAATGAAAGAGTGTTAGGTGGGGTGGTGAGGGCCACATGGCCACGTGTTACATTTGTGTGTGGTGGTAGAAGAGGTGTGTGCCACCTATCGTAGTCAACGTATCACCACTCCGTTTCATTGCTACAATACCAAATCAACCAAATCACAATTAAAACAACAGCGAGAATATCCTTTCATTGGGATGACAAACCTCTATTACAAAATATATAGGCCAAATACATCCCTGGGTCCTTTAAGTTTCACGTTTTTACCGGATCAGTCCTTTAAGTTTGTAAAGTTTCAGATTGGTCCTTTAAGTTATCAAAAGCTTACGTCGTTACCCTTTCAGTCAACTTCCGTTACAAAAAAGCTGATGTGTCCGTTATGTGGGTGATGTGGCATAAAACGATGCGGTTTGCTCAATGAAGCGTGTTAAAACTGAACCTTTTCATTTTCCTCATTCATAACATAGAAATTAGGGTTTGAGAATTGAGGGAAAATCAAAAAAATGAAAATTGGGGAAAAAATCTCTCAATCTCGATCTGCTTATGCTATTGCGAATCCAAAACGTTTCTTTAATCAAAGGTTTGATTCTTTCTCATTCTTCTTTGCGAATCCAAACGTGAACCTGCGAATGATGTAACACACGGTTCATTACACCAACACTCTGGATCCTCGCGCCTACCACTGGAATGAAAAGAACTAGTAATCTGGTAACGAGAATTCGAAGAATTTGGACGATTTGAAGCCATGCTTTTCTTCAAAAAGCTTTAAATTGGTCGTTAATGGGGTTAGGGTTTTCAATTTGGGGAATAATGGGTGAAGATTGAAGAAGAATGATGAGGAATCTGATGGGGCATTAGAGTTAACACGCTGGATTGAGCAAAACGCAGCCTTTTATGCCACATCGCCCACATAACGGACACATCAGCTTTTTTGTAACGGAAATTGACTGAAAGGGTAACGGCGTAAGCTTTTGATAACTTAAAGGACCAATCTGAAACTTTACAAACTTAAAGGACTGATCCGGTAAAAACGTGAAACTTAAAGGACCCAGGGATGTATTTGGCCAAATATTTATAAAGAGTCCAAAGGGACAATTACAAAATACATGCAAGGATGATTCTTTTTTAATAAGCCAAAATTAAATATATTAACCCAAAATCATCTCCCTGGCACAAGATGGGCACAAGAAGACAATCCAAACAAAAGTTATTTACACCAAACCATCCATGATAAAAACAAGAATAAACAACCGCTAAGTGATTGATCCCATAAACATTGAAGGATTAGTCAACCAATGATTAATATCGAATACTAAGCACTGATTGTGAGCTTCCATCCAAGAAAATAACAAAGATTTAACCTTATCAAACAATTTAGTCGTCGTTTCAACCTTTTGTCTAAAGTAAATCATATTAGACAATAAACACAAGCAAGTCATATAATGTGCATGCATGATCTTATTTTTCTAGAATAGCCACTGCTGCAGCTTTAAAACACCGAGATTGTTACACAACCATAATTCCAAAGATTTTATCTGGTGAGAAATTTATTAGAAAATAAACACAAGAGCATCAAAGATTTCGAAGAGGAATCCCAAATCAACTTGCAATTAATTGTATTTCTCAAACTATCATTTATCTTCATTCAATATTCAATAGAAATTTGTCCATGTAGATGAAATTGAACATAGTAAAGGAGCTTGTCTAACATAGACACAATCACCAAATATAATAGTTTTTGCTTGAATTCAAGTATAAATCATAGAAAATTGAATTTCACAAATATAACTATTGAATGTAATTAAATTAATCATATTATCTAAATAATAATACGAACATTTTTTTTTTGGCATATAATCTTGTCAAACTAAATTTGACAAGATAAGGTTAAATCTTTGTCATTTAATCTTTTTTTACTCATTCACGTCAAATCTTAGATATATTTGACATGAGTAAAAAAAATATAATAAATTTGACATTTATAGTTTTTTTTTTTGGGGGGTTTGCATTTTTTGATAAAATTTATGGTTGACCCTGTACAGCAATTTTTTTAAGGTTGACATTTGTAGCTATACAATCATACGTTTACTCAAAAAGAAAACTATCCAATTGCTCTTAATTTTTATTTTTATTTTAATGGTTGCTCTTAAATTTCATGAAATGTTAACATTTCCTTTCACAAAAAAAAAAAAAAAACTTTTACAGAAAAGAAGTAAATACTCCTAGCAAATTAGATTGAAGAGTTGTTGATTTTCAATTAGTTCATGAAATTCGAGGCAAGTCTTGCTTTTCAGTCAAAGATTAACGATATGATCCTAAGTGTCTCACCTCACGTGATTGATATGCCTTCTGTCCGCTCACGTGATTGGTATGCCTTCTGTCCGCACACGTGTCGTTTTGGTATTTGCCTTGCTACTGCGGCATGTCGTTTCCGTCTCGTATCTTCAAAGGACCAGACCAGAGTTTGTAGCTTACTGTTTTTTCTTTTGTGTACTCAAAATTGAAATGAAATATTATAAAGAAACATAAATTTCACCCAAAAAAAAAGTGAAACATAAATATTTTGAAGTTTTAAAAGTATAATAATTTTCTCTCAAAAAAAGTATAATAATTTAATATGTTTAAGCTTTTTTTAGAATAATTTGATAAGTTTAAGCTGGAAAACTTTAAAAATAGAGATGACATTTTTTTATGCTGAGATGAAATCTTTTTCAAAAGCATGTTAATCTTTTTTAAGCTGGAAATAATTTAATATTAATTGTTTTTTATTAATCAAACTAAATAATAAATGACTAAATTGTATTTTTGATTTTTTAAGTTATTTTTAAGTTTATTTCAAAAAAGAAGTTATTTTTAAGTTTATTGTAAAAAAAATGTTACTTTTAAGTTTCATTTTTGGCTTTTAAATTTTTTCTGCTTGATTTGTTCTATAAATTTATAAATCTCATAATTTTTTTACCTTCCATTTTATTCCCTTAGAATATCTTCAATTATTTTTTTTTAAGGAACATGCTTTTAGTTTCGTACACTAGTAAAAAACGGTTGCTACAAGTTGTGCCATACTTATACAAGACATATACATTTTGGTATATGACATTCGTCAAAAAAAATTAAAATGGAAACTTTATATTAAAAAGGTCCCTGCAAATATGTCTCATTTGGCTTTTGGTGCTTGTAAAAAAAAAATTTGATTTTCGTTGTTGCAAAATATTTTGTTTTTTAAAATAATCTCTGGGCCCATTGGCAGCTTATGTGGCAGTTGAAAATTAAAAAATAAAATATTTTGCAAGGAGGAAAAACAAAATTAGTTTTTTTTACAAGGACCAAAAGCCAAATGAGTCATATTTACAGGGACCTTTTTTTCACTTATGTCCAGCTTCAATCGGCCCAAGGACTATTTTAAAAAACAAAATATTTTGCAAGGACGAAAATCAAAATTTTTTTTTACAAGGACCAAAAGTCAAATAAGGCATATTTGCAGGGACCTTTTTAATATTTTAGCCTATTAAAAATTGTGCATTCAACATATTAAAACAAGAAAAAATAACTTTTCCTATCTAAATGCATAAATCATTTCTTATTTTAAATCCTTAATATAGAACACTTGTTAACATGACCCTTTGTTATATAGATAAAAAGAAAAGTTATCTTAATTATATTAATGATGATTGAATGCCTTAAATATATAACCAAACATTAACGATGATACTATCTTATTTAAGACACTTCTACAATTTTTACCTTACTTGCTTTTATTACGGCAAATTCCTTCAATGGAGATAAATATTAAAGAACGGATTCGTTCTTATGTGAAATCCACTTAGATACCTTCATTAGTGTACTATAAACGCATCTACAGAAGTTGTATGCACATCACTCATTTTATAATTTTTTAATGTTACTACGCTCTCAATCTTTCTAACTTAGTTCCTCAAACAAAATTTATAAATTAGATCCCATAAGTAATACTATGTCTTTACATTTTAATAAAATTTATTTATTTTAATATATAACTTATTAAATGGAGTTTGTAAAAAGTGAAGAGATACCATGTGCTTTCGTATTCATCATTCTCTCTAGATAACCAAATTTTTTAGTCTATAATTAAATGTCAATTTAACTTGGTGCTAAATAAGTGAAACACTCATTGTTATAAATACTTTTAAATTGTTTACATTTTATGTTTTAGTCTCATAAGTTAACATAACAAACCGACTTTGATATTTTTTTTAAGTCAAACTTTGACCTCTCTTTCAGTGTCTAGCATTTATAATAATTTAAACGGCTAAAGTGTCTAAAGTTGATAATATAAAGAAGCAATATGCATAGCATTTCTATTTTATGAACCAAAATGAAAGAAAAAAACACCATGGACCAAAATGTCTAATTTTATAAGTTAAGAAACAAACAAAAATTAAAAGACTAAATTGAAACTTCAAAATAACTCAAAAGAGACTAAAAATGTAATTTATCAAAGATGATTATCGATTGACCTCTTTATTTATTTTTCATCAAAAAAGATATATAAACCGCCTTAATTTTTTTTGTATGTAAAGCCCAAAGATAAACCTCCTTTATTATATCTCTTCCACGTGCAAATGAATCCTAAATGTAAGAAAAATTAAATTGAAAAATGTTACTAGTACTATAATTTTGAGAAACGATAAAACAAATGCATAATAGTATGATCTAAAAAACGAATGGATATATGTTGATGTTGAATATATATGTAGAGAGTAAAGAGGATTTGAGGTGTCATTTAAATCGTTTGTTATGAGCTACTCCCTCCGTCCCAAAATATAAGCAAAAATTGGACAACAAAAATGAATGTATTTGGTTCAAAATTTGTACCAAATACATCAACTTATGTTGACTCACTTTTGCTTATATTTTGGGACGGAGTAGTATAAGATTATCCGTTCAGTTATTCAATCCTATAAAACAAATTCCACATAATAATATCATCATCTGATAAAACATAACTTCCTCTTATGTTGCCTAAATTCCACTCTACTCACAGTCGAACATGCAAACTCAGTGTGAGATATTCTCACATTTTAGTTTAGTTTCTAAATAAAATTGAATTGAACAAGTCTTCAGGAGAAATTATAGCAATTTCATTTTTATTCTATCACTCGTTTTAAAACGTCACTTTCTACTACCGTTGCTTCAAATATCTCATTCATTCTTTTCTTTATTATTAAACTTTAGAATTAACAGCACTTCACTCTCTCCTTTCCTTTTATCTTTTTTCCCCTTCTTTCCCTTTCCCCACCCGTGTCAGTTTCCATTTCTCCAACAATTTCTTTCTCACCCAAATCCTTTTCCACTTTAATTTTCTCTTTCACCAACTTCACCAATTCAACATTCAATGTTATATTGCTGTCTCCAACAACATAAACATGCCTGCCTAAACAACCTTCTACTTCTACACCTCCCATTCCCAACATCATCAAACACACTCATCACTTCACACAAACCAAACAAATCAACATAAACATCATGCCCAAAACTATACAAATACGTTACACCGACCCTGACGCCACCGACTCTTCTTCCGACGAAGAAAACCCAACACATTCCAATTTTACCCCTCGCCGCAGAATCAAAACTTTCATCCACGACATTATCATCGAAAAAGGAACCGTTTCAAATAAAAGAAAAAAGCCTATCACCAGAGTTAAAACCAAAACTCCGGCGACTCAACGGCGGCCGGTGATTTACACCGGGAAGAAATATCGTGGAGTGAGACAGAGACCTTGGGGAAAATGGGCGGCGGAGATAAGAGACCCCAAACTGAAATTTCGACGGTGGTTGGGAACTTACAACACTGCTGAAGAAGCTGCTATGGAGTATGATAAAGCCGCCATTGAAATTCGTGGTGCAGACGCGCTTACGAATTTCATTCAGCCCACGACAAAGAAGGTTGTTGTAAACTCCGGCGATGAATGCGTTGTTTCTGCCACATCAGTACTTCATCATGATCAGTGTTGCACTTCTTCCTCAGAAGGAGGTGAATCCGTAACAGTAAAAGACAATGTTATCTTTCCAATGAGTACTGAATCTTTACGTGAATGTGAAAATGAATGTTCGTCTGCGTCGGGGAATTTGTTTGAACAAGTTTTAGATAAAGATAATGATTTAGTAAAATCTGAGTCAGTTTTTCCAATTCCTAATGATACGTTATTTGATGAGTTTGGGACAGAGTTGGAAAACATGTTCTTATTCCATGATGATTTGAGTGGACGTTTTGTTGATTCTTCGATTAATAGTTTGGATTTGGGTTTCATGCAATGGAACAGAGATTATGGTGATTTCCAGAATATAGGGGATTTGTTTGGTTCGGATCCTGTTACTGCTGTTTTGTTTGATGAAAAAATGAGCCAAGTTTTGTAACGGTAGGATTAAGTTGTAATCAGTTTTAATTTTTTTGGTTTTTGTTTTCATTAGTATGATAGTAGTACTATAATTTGTAATGAGAGAATTTATGTTTGTTAATTAATTATCATGAGGTATTAGAAGCAAAGCAACGTTGTTGGCCATTGCATTCCATTAATATTGTATCAATGAGTAAGTAACGGATACTGTTCTATAGTAAAAAATTGCTGCATGCATTTAATGTTGTATCAATAAAAAGGAGTAAGTTCTGTCAAAAAAAAAAAAAGAGTAAGTAACCGAATGGTGGCACATAAACTTACTCCTTATATTATCCCTAGTATAAATGCATCAAGAAATAAGGATTCTACTTTCTAGAAGACATGCATCGTATTACATACCAAGGGACGAATTTCATAGGAGTGTTTTCTTCAATCGCGGGTGTTATGGGTACATATGTGCAACACGACATCTATTCTGATTTGGGTGTAGCAGTCATCTTAGTAAAGCAGGGAGAACGGGAGCTGAGTTGGTCACATTCATATCTCATTTAAACTTTGTTTACACTCAGACTTACTTTGGCATCAAGCACACTCATCAATTCACACAAACCAAACAAAGATCGGAGGATGTGCTAAATTTTTTTAATCGAAGTAATATATACTTACATCAATCTAAACATCTCAGCTCAATTGAATAAAATGTCAAAATTTTTCAATCATATATATATATGTGTGTGTGTGATTTGCTAGAAGACACACTAGTTTTATGAAGTTGTTTTTAACAACACACACGTCAAAGTGTATTTAACAACTTTTTATTAGTTATAACTTGTTAAAAGACATCTTCATGGAAATTAGTGGGTGTGTTTTAGCAAATGTTTATAGGAGTTGCTAGAAGACACCCACTAGTTTTTAAGAAGGTGTGATTTAGCAACATAAACCTAAAGGTGTATTTATCTACTTTTTAGTTATAACTTGCTAAAAGATACTTTTTTAAAAACTACCGGATGTCTTCTAGCAAATATATATATAAGATACTTTTTAGTTTTAACTTATCATATATATGATCTAATTCAATTCAAAAGCTCTCATTTGATATATAGTAGCCTGCATCTCCCTCTGGTTTTATAAATACCGTCTTATTTATATCATCATATAATGATTAAGATGAAATAGAAATTGAAAGGATTACGTGGAGAGATTGTATTAACTTTGATTTTAGAAAGGGTTAGCGACACAACTTATTGTGTATTTGGCTTTCATTCTTGTTTATTTTTTTTTATGGTAAAACAAGTTGATTTTATAGGAAAACAACATTATAGATAACATGAGACACTTGAATTAGGACATTCCCCATCCATAGTCTAGGAGCAATACTAAAATAAAAGTCTACATACGCATAATCGACAATACACATAGGTTGATCAAAAGCCAAAAAAACACGACAAAACCAATAACAACAACCTAACATCCACTCATCCAATCTCTTAAAAACACGGACATTAGGAATATGTGATTGAGAATCCACAGTCTTTCTCCAAATCCAATTACGGATGATTTCTTTGACTTGTGTTCGCGCAATTCGACTGTATTTGGCTTCAAGATTGACCACTTTTCTCGGATGTTCGAAAGCTACTTGATGATTAGAGAGGGAGTTGCAATGGTTGTCAGCCCCTTGAGCTTCTTCTGTCACTACGGAATGCCAAAATACACACTCAAACTTGTTCCAAAACACAAAAACCTTTTGAGGTTTTTTTGTCAAACACAACAAGTGCAAACATAAAACAGAAACACAACAAAAAACACATAAATAGAAGTTGTCAAATCTGAAAGGGCAGATATCTACAAATTTCCATGGTGGCTTTGGAAGTGGACGAGTGGGTGCCAACCATGAAGGTGGAGGAGCAACCATGAGGGAGAGAGATTGAAGCACTGTTTGCGGGTTTGAGATGAGGGAAACAACTATGACAACCATTTCATTGTTCCGCGGTGGTGGCTCGGGTGGTGGTCGCAGCGGCGGAAGGGAAGGCTTGGCGGTGGCTCTTGGTGGAGAAAGGAGATCTCTGGTGAGTGAGAAAGATTCTGGAAGAGGATGAAGAGATAGTTGAGGGGAAGAGAGAATGCTCCTACAAAAGGAGGGGAGTACCACCAAACACTACAAGGAATCTGGGAATTTGCCAGGGGCAAAATCCCTGGGAAAACGCGGAAAGCCCTGGCAAAAAGCAATTTGCCAGGGCCTTTGCAAGGAGCAGTATCCCTCGCTAAACAGGGCCTCGCAAATGGGAAAGCCAGGGCTTTAGCTCCTGGCAAATTTGCGAGGGGCTACCCCTGGCAAATTCCCTGGGACAATTCCTGGCTTAGCCCCTGGCAAAATGTCTGACTCAACTGTCTCCTCTTCCTGCCACACTGCAAAGCACTGTCACATGTCACATCTTCTGACCCAAACAGTGACAGGAGCTTTGTGAGGGGCACCCCCCTGGCAAATTTGCGCGAAACTATTTTTAAGAAAGAATTTTCTTTACGCGCGAAACAGTTTCCAATAAAGAAATTTCTTTACGCGTGAAATTTTGTTACGCACTACTAAATTGTGTATACTTTTTTTTATTAAAATGTAATTATTCTAAAACAATTTTAATTTACAAACTAATAAAAAAGTTTTTTTAACCTTATTCTAAAACACTTTTTTCTAAATTAAAAACATTATTATAATTTGTTTTAGATAAAAAAACAGTTTTACTTCGTTTTAATAATTAAGAAAAAATAGTTTTGTAGTTAAAAAAACAATTTCATATCAAACACATTATTATAATTTATTACACTAGAAAATAAATTTTTAAAAAAATATAAAAAAACTGTTTTAATATTTGAAAAAATTATTACACCATTAAAATTAATATTTGAATAAATAACAATTTTCTCTAATTAAACTTAATCAAAATACGGTTTTAAATTAAAAAAACAGTATACACAATTTAGTGAAACCTAATGTTATTATTAAAAAAAACTTAATATAAAACTATATTTATTTTCCAATATAATATATTTAACATATCTACAAAAATACTTATATTTAACAGATATAGACAAAAAAAACATATATTCAAGAGATCTAGACAAAAAAACATATATTCAACATGCATTACTTCAACAAAAAAACATGCATATCCATTATTAAACACAACAACATACATACTCCACATATATTCTACATATAAATAATAATAGTCCATAAACATCATATATTATTCAACATCAAACATATTCATCATCACAAAAAATCAAAGTCATAAGAGAAATACACATATCCAAAAAAAAATCAAATATTATACATAACCTAATAAAAAATTCGAAAAATTCAGTCATACTCCCTCCGTCCCAAATTGTATGTCGCTTTGAAAAAAAAATTTGTCTCAAATTGTATGTCGTTTTACAATATCAATGAAACATTAATGTTACTTTTCCTATTATATTCTTAACTATTTATTACTCTCTCTTCTTTTAATTCTTTAATTTATCTTTCTCATACCATTTATTAAGGACAATTTTGTAAAATAACTCATAATATCTCTTTTCCACACAAAATTAATTATATTTCTTAATACGTGTGAAATGCCCAAAACGTCATACAATTTGGGACGGAGGGAGTATTAACTAACATCATCTTTCAAAAAAATCTATTTTACAACATGTATACACAACAACATATATAACAAATTCAACCAATAATAAATTCGAAAATTTAATATAAAACAACATGTATAACATCAACCATTTTCAACTATAGAAACTACTAACTTGTTAAAGCTTTTCCAAAGAACAAATCCGGCTGAGAACCAAGCTATAGCAAAGAACCACAGGAGGCGAATTCACTTTGACACTGATGCAAACAACATAAAAAAAATATATAAGTAAATAAGTAATAAAAACTAGAAACAAAAAAATATAAGTGAAGAAAATTTACCAAGTTAAATGAGTTTAGTGTTGCTGGAGAGTGGATTATGGTGGAAATGAAGTAAAAAAAATTCTAAGAGTCTGAGTGAGAGTGAGAGTGAGCAGCGCATGAATATATAGGGAAAGGAAAGCCAGTGCAAAAACCAGGGGTTAGCCCCTCGCATAAACAGGTCAAAGAAATAGGCATAGTGGTTAGCCGTAGCATGCAGAACAGTCATTTGTTCAGCAAAAAAGACACGACTTTCATGCAATTTGCCAGGGGTAAGCCCCTGGGTAAAGACCTTTTCAGCTTTATGGCAGGGATCTATCTTGTCATCTGATTCCTTGCACCCATTCCCCAAAAGCCAGGGGCTGTCCCACGCATATCCCCTGGGAAATTGACTGTCACCACTGCACCTTGTCCCCTATTTGAAATTTGATTTTCCCGCTGGTCAATTTTGCCACAAATTCTTGCAATTAGCGAGGGTCATACCCCTGGTTTTGGTTCATCCAATCCCACCTTTTCCATAGCCAATTTCCTAGGGCCGTCCCTGGCAGCACCCCTTGTAAATTTCCCAGGGGTTAGTGGCCCTGTCATAGATCCTTGGCAAATAACACTGTTTCTTGTAGTGAAGGAGGTGTGGGAAGAAAACCACCATGTAGGTGGGGGCACCCACCAAACCCTAATATCATTCCCAGGGCCGACCCTTAAGGGTGCAAACAGCTCTACTGAGCTGAACCTCCAAAATTTGGGGGCCCAAATATTTTTTATATATATGTATTGCATGTAAATAGTTAATAAATACAAATGACATAGTGGAACCAACGCGAGTTGGCATCGCCAATGTCATGGGTTCAACACTCAGGACCCATGTTTGTTTTAATTAATTTTTCTTTTCCTTTTTTCTTCTTTAAGTAACTAACTCAGGATCCCATGTTTTTTTAATTAATTTTTTTCCTTTTTTCTTCTTCAAGTAACTAATTAATTTTTCTTTTCCTTTTCTTTCTTCTTTAAGTAACTAATTAATTTTTATTTTCCTTTTTTCTTCTTTAAGTAACCCAGGACTCATGTTTTTCTTTAATTAATTTTTCTTTTCCTTTTTTCTTCTTTAAGTAACCCATGACTCATGTTTTTCTTTAATTAATTTTTCTTTTCCTTTTTTCTTCTTTAATTATTATTTTTAGTGTGAGAGGGTTTTTTGATTTGGACATAATTTATTATGAATTTGAGGCTCATCAATCCTCTCTCTAATCCAGTCAAATTCTCCTTAACATGTTGGATTATATATTTACAAATAAAAATACAATATATTTTTTTTCTTTTTATTTTTGTTAGAGCACTTCTTGTAATTTTTGGCCCATACTTATCGTATAAAATAGTAAACCACTAACAACAAATATTATAATTTTTTTATTTGAAAGAACACACATTATAAGTATTCTCTCAAAATAATTATAAACCTTTTATTTTTGCCTTTGTACAAATTAAAGAAATTAACAACCTAGAAGAATGATAATGATATTCGTTTAAAGTTGTATTTTTATATTATTGATTAGAATATTAATATTTTATGTGTTAGTTACAATAATGACTTTTGTTTATCTTTACGGATCTTATTTTCAATTTAAATCGATAATTGCTCTTTTAAAAAATTATGTTTTTATTTTATTATGGGTATTTCTTTACATTAAAGTCGAGTCTTCAATTACACAGTAACAACCCTGATCATTCCTGTTTAATTAACTCTATATTAAATCCATTTAAAATTGTACATGAGATACGTGAGAATGAGGCGTCAATATCTAGTATATATTAAGGAAGGCATACATCAAGGAGTATTAATGCAGCTGATTTTACGAACCACACTTGGCTCCCCATCGATTTGAGAGTAATGATCGAGGCACTTTTTTGACACCTTAAATAGATTTGGTCCCCACCCAATAATCCCTCCGGTCTTATGCACTATACGAAAAATTTCAAAAAAAAATTGGTTCTATTTATAAGAAAATATCACAACTTTTTAGATATAATTATTACTTAAAAGTTTTTTCTACCCCTTATTTAGTGTTTGTCTTTTTTAATATTAGTGGATATATTTAATGTTTCACAATTTTTTATGAGGGTATATTTATAAAAATATTCAAAAAAATTACACTAATCAATGACTGCATTGGTTTTAGATTTTTTTAAGTTTTTCTTCTTATAATAAGAACGGAAGGGAGTATTATACTACTATTACAGTTAGGTATATGCCCCAAACTCTGCATATTTACATGTTAATTTGCATTTAACATCATCATTGATTTCAATATCATATTCATATACATGTACAATCAATAATTCAATACGCAGAGCTTTGTCTCAGATAGGATATATAACCAACCAAATTAAACGTATGTTCTTTCTAGCGACAAAAAAGGTCACATCATAATAGCCAAAAGGCCTACCACACACATATGTATTCGATGAATACAGCAAAAGAAAAGTATCTTGCTTGCTCTGCTATCAGTTGAATCACATTATATCCGTACGTTTTTCTATTAACGATATATAAAAATCGAAGTCTAGCAAAATTTCATAATCGTCCTTATTAAAACTCATGATCTTCTTAATTTTATGTGCATAATGATCATTTTGCATAATTTAATTTATTTGTTTTTTAAAAAATTAATTACGGATAATGATCATCATATGTGTAACTAATTTCTACGAATAACTATGAAATTATTTATTTATTTTTTAAAAAATTAATTACGGATAATGGTCAAATCTACTAACATCTACTAATCTATCTACTAACAATATATATCTACTAACAATATATAAAAATTGAATTCTAGCAAAATTTCATAATTGTCCTTATTAAAACTCATGTTCTCCTTAATTTTATGTGCATAATGGTCATTGTGCAAAATTTAATTTATTTGTTTTTTAAAAATTAATTACGGATAATGCTTATCACAAGTGTAACGAATTTCCATGGATAACTATAAAACTAATTTATTTGTTTTTTACAAATTAATTACGGATAATGCTTATATAACCAATTTTCACGGATAACTATGAAACTAATTTATTTGTTTTTTTTTTTAAATTAATTACAGATAATGGTCATATCTACTAACATCTACTAATTTATCTACTAACAATATATAAAAATCGAAGTCTAAGGGTCTGTTTGGCAAAAATAGTGGATAGCTGATAGCTTATAACTTATGACTGATAACTGATAGCTTATAGCTGATGACTGATTACTTATGGTTGATAAGCTAATTGAAGTGTTTGGTAAAATTAGCGGTTCAACTAGCTGATAGATGTAAAATGACATAAAAGGACATTTTTATATCATTCAATTTTTTATGAAGACAAGAACAACATACATTAATAATAATAATAATAATAATAATAATTTGCTTAAAAAAATAAATAAAATAATAAAAACAACAATATCATTGTCATTTAAGTACGAATGGAGGAATGTAGGAGAAGGAGAATGACGATACAGAGAGAATGAAGAAGCAGTAGAACCCATTTTTATCTCTCTTTGCATGATCGTTGATATTCCCTGTATTTAATACTTTTATTTTTTTATTTTAAATTATAATAAAACATAAAGGGTAAAACTGGTATTTAAATAAAATTGTAAGGGTAAAAGAGGAAGAAAAAACAATAAGCTATAAGCTATAAGCTCAAACACTACTTGAAATAGCGTCTGAAAAATAAGTTATAAGCTCCTAAAAAAAGCTATAAGCTCCTGACGAAAAGACTGTTACCAAACATGTCTTTTTTGCCAGACAAGCTTATAAGCTATAAGCTATAAGACATAAACTTGTTTCTGTGCCTTGCCAAACAGACTATAACAAAATTTTATAATCATCCTTATTAAAACTCATGATCTCCTTAATTTTATGTGCATAATGATCATATTGTGCAAAATTTAATTTATTTGTTTTTTAAAAATTTATTACGGATAATGTTTATCACAAGTGTAACCAATTTCCACGGATAACTATGAAACTAATTTATTTGTTTTTTAAAAATTAATTACAGATAATGCTTATCACAAGTGTAACCAATTTCCACGGATAACTATGAAACTAATTTATTTGTTTTTTTAAAAATTAACTACGGATAATGGTCATATATACTAACCTCTACCAATCTATCTACTAACAATATATATCTACTAACAATATATAAAAATCGAAGTCTAGCAAAATTTCATAATCGTCCTTATTAAAACTCATGATCTCCTTAATTTTATGTACATAATGGTCATTTTGCAAAATTTAATTTATTTTTTAAAAAATTAATTACGGATAATGATCATATCTACCAACATCTACTAATCTATCTACTAACAATATATAAAAATTGAAGTCTACCAAAATTTCATAATCGTCCTTATTAAAACTCATGATCTCCTTAATTTTATGTGCATAATGATCATTTTGCAAAATTCAATTTATTTGTTTTTTAAAAAATTAATTACGGATAATGGTCATCATATGTGTAACCAATTTCTACGGATAAGTATGAAACTAATTTATTTGTTTTTTTAAAAATTAATTACAAATAATGGTCATATCTACTAACAATATATATCTACTAGCAATATACAAAAATTGAAGTCTAGCAAAATTTCATAATTGTCCTTGTTAAAACTCATGATCTCCTTAATTTTATGTGCATAATGGTCATTTTGCAAAATTTAATTTATTTGTTTTTTAAAAAATTAATTACGGATAATGGTCATCATATGTGTAACCAATTTCTACGGATAACTATGAAACTAATTAATTTTTTTTTAAATTGATTACGGATAATGGTCAAGTGTAACCAATTTTAACGGATAACTATAAAACTAATTTATTTGTTTTTTAAAAAATTAATTACAGATAATGGTCATCACAAGTGTAACAAATATTTTTTGTCAAAAAAAAAATTGCAAAATTTCATAATCGTTCTTAATTATATAATCGTCCAACGAACATTGAATGATATTTTGCATATAAAAAAAATTAATAGAAACACTACATTGATGTTTATATATTGAAAATTATCACGAGTTTCTAATATTTTATCATATCGACTTTCTCATATATGTATATAAAATTTGTTTCTGCAGATATAAACATTTAAATCTGCAACGGGAATGATGTAAACATTGAACGGTGTTTTGCATATAATTTTTTTTCATTTAATTAATATGAACACTTCATTAATGTTGATATTTTGAAAATAATCACGAGTTTTCAAAATTTTATCATATCGATTTTCCCATATATGTACATAAAAATTTGTTTATGCAGATATAAGTACATAAAATCTGCAACGGGTGCAATGCAAACATTGAACAGTCTTTTGCATATAAAATAAAAATTTATTTAATATAAACAATACATTAATTTTGATTTTGAAAATAATCATGAGTTTTCAAAATTTTATCATATCGACTTTCTCATATATGTAATATTAAATTTTGTTTATGTAGATATAAATACATAAAATCTGCAACGGCTGCGGTGCAAACATTGGACAGTCTTTTGCATATAAAATAAAAAGTTATTTAATAGAAACACTAAATTAATTTTGATTTGAAAATAGTCATGAATTTTCAAAATTATATCATATCAACTTTCTCATATATCTACATAAAAATTTGTTAACGCATATATAAGCAAATAAAATCCATAACTGGTGTGACTCAACTATTTAACAAATTTTTGTATATAAAAGAGAGAAATATTTAATAGAAACATTACATTAATATTCATAATTTTCATTTAATATTTATAAATATTCTACAATATTAACAATCTAATTATTTTTTATATAATCATCATAATGTTACGTGACCCGTGCGACGAGTCTTTTACTAGTTATCTTGATAGACCGAGAAGGTTTGCTGAATTGAAGCAATGTTCCGTTGGTGTTAAAAGTGGAGGTGATATCTGCAAGTAAACACTCTTACACTCAAGTAAGTCAATAAAAGAGCAAATATTGAAAGATTTAAGTATAGAAATGAGTGTGTACTTTTTTGTGAAGGGGGTATTTATACAGCCTTGGAAGGATGCCGTTGGGGAGTCAAGAGGAAGACGATACGAATGGCGCGGCCGAGCTTGAAACGTTATTGTAGGGGGCCAATTTGTTTACTTGTTCATTTATGTTGTTTCCCTTGGGGAAAGAGCATAATGCTTTAATGGTTAATTGAATAAACTTATGTTTTGCTCGATCCCAACAAAGTTCGATCACAATAAAAATTTGGATTAAAAAAAGGTTCGTGCTAACAAATACTCTAGGATACTACCTTGTTAATAAAGGCAAAATAGATATTTTGCATTGAAAATAATATTAAAACTTTTTTAAAAATAACAAATGTTAGTATTAGTGTTTTTTTGAAAGAAAATGTTAGTAATTAGTTATTAAATTAATATTTACACATTTATCCGGGTTCGATCGAACTCAAAACCTTCAACTCTTTAACTCTTAATTCAAATCAGTTGAGTTACCCCTCAACACACACAATATTTAAACTTCGAAAAAGTTGAATACATTGTTTCCAACACAAAAGGTTTATATTTGTGTCTTTAAGCAATACCCTAAAAAAAAATTAGCGCTCATGCTAGTCCAAGTGATACATACATACATACATACATACATACATAATGCTAGCCTCTATTTTTGAATATGCATTTCGACATGCAAAATGGTGGCCAAGACTACAAGATTCTCTAAGTCCAAGACAAAGGCATGAAATTTCGACAAGTTGAGTTCGATAAAACCTTGATTTCGACCAAAAGGGTTCAAATTCTTTGAATAAGCAAGGTCAAAGTTTCAAGACACGTGGAAAACAAGTTTGAAGTTGTCGAAGAAAAGCAGTTTAGGACCGTTAGTCTGGTAGTTATTTTTCTTATGTACATATAGTAGTTTTTCATAGGAAAAAGGGGTCACAAATCATTATTACAAGTTCTTAAACTCGAATTATCCAAGCACACAGATAGAAAAGAGTCAGAACATATGTAACATGATTTGATGAACCATTTTCATTTATGCAATGCAATTTACTTTCTTTTAAGTTTCTTTGCTCTTTTAAATTCTAAGTCTTTTAGTGTTTTGATCCTTTAACACTCTATTGATCTCTTTCGAAAGACAGTTATCTTCATCCTATAAACAGTTTTCTTCATCTTGTTCATAAATAAACTCATGAATATGATGAACATTCATACATTTTCTGGGAAATCTTTGCACAACATGTCATAAGATTTCTAGTTTGATTGATGAGATCAAAAGCTCATTAAGCATGTGGAAAGAAACATATAAAAAAATACACACATAATTTTTTTTATTCATTTTAATTTATTATTTTCGAATTTAATTCCATGCAAGCCTTTGAAATTCTGATTCACGTATAGCCTACAAATGGGAAATAAGTCATTGGTTTAAGTTTTGTTATTGGACTGTGTGTATTTTTTTATATGTTTCTTTCCACATGCTTAATGAGCTTTTGATCTCATCATTGATCCTGCAAGTAACTTTTAAAACTAGTCTTCTTGTTTACCAAAAACACCAATAAACAAATTGGCACGCTCGGTGGGACCCTGTTTGTGCAATTTTTGGAAGAAAATTCCAGAACTTCAAATTTTTATAAGATTTCTTGTGAAAAAGTGTTTATGGAAATTTTTTCAACAGTTTTGATAGACTTTTCCGGAAAAACTTCATTTGTGTATGCATTTAAGAAGTGGTAAAGTCCTTAAAAAAATGGCTCGTCCTAATACTAGTGGTACTTCTGCATCAACTTCACAAAGTAGCGCTCAATCCTCACAAGAACAATCTACTTAGGCATCTGCTCCTACAGTGAGTGCCAATGTGTCAACTGCTATGGGAGGAACTGCTCCCATGCTAGTTTCTACACTTATGGGGGTAATTGCCCCCTGCATCTGTTTTGACAACTGCTGCATTGACACAACCAGATTTTGTGGCTTCTGTGCCACCACCAATAACTTTCCCTATGACCCCTAGAGAAACTAATCCTTAAATTAGGACTTCGTTGGACAATAGATTTCTTTTTATGCAACAATTCATTATGCCCATGGTCATAAGGGAATATCCATATGGCATACCAACAACAATAATGGCAGGCCTACAAACCAATGCATCCACATATGTATAACACAACTGTGTTTACCCCATATAATACGCATTTGCCTTCAGGATCAAGCATTCCTGGTCGAACTTATATACCATCTCTGACAACAAATTCTCTAAATTCCTTAAGACAACAAATGGATGAGAGTAATCATAAAATGGTTAACATGTTAACACAACAAATTGGTACAGTGTTCAATCCTCTAATTCAAAACACAAACCAAAGTTTTCAAATGTTAGCCACCCAAATGGGGAGAATAACATATTTCTTTGGTCCTCCCCAAGTAAGGAATCAGCAAATTCTCCAAGTCTAGAATCCTAGGCCTTTACAAATAGTCGAAAGGCCAAACAACGAAGGAAACCAAGGACAACACCCTGCACCCCAAGTTCAACCAGTCGAACATGTAGCCCAAGGGGAAGGTGTTAGAAACCCTAGTGCAGTTTTGGTGAATAGGGGCCAAAATGCTGATGTTGTAGTTAGAGATGTCCAACAAAACAATTTAGGAGGAAAGAATAACATAGCCAATTTGGTCGAAACCATTCTCGTTCAAAATGGACTTAACATAGGCCTAACTTTGTTTCAGCCTTGTCAAAATATGTTCTACAAACTAAACTTCTTAGGGGATGAAAAATCCCAAGTTCACAAAATTTGTTGGTGACACCAGTGAGTCTACAGTGGAACATATTGCACGTTATCTGATTGAGGCAGGAGATATAGCCAACAACGAGAATCTAAGGATGAAATACTTCCCTAATTCTTTGACAAAAAATGCTTTTACATGGTTCACCACACTAACACCGCATTCAATTCATAATTGGAATTAATCAACTAGAAAGGGTGTTCCATGACCAATTTTACATGGGACAATCTAAGATAAGTTTGAAAGAATTGGATAGTGTTAGGCGTAAAATGCCCGAGTCCATTGGTGATTATCTAAATAGGTTTAGACTCCTAAAGGCGAGATGTTTCACTCAAGTAAATACCAGTAAATACCATAAAAAAGAAAAGGTTACTTATGTTGAAACTAATGACAGTGACCAAGAATTTGACATAGCCTATGAGGATGTTGACGATAATGCGGTTAATGTTGAAGAGTTGAAACCATGCCTCCATATACATGCAAAATGTCGAGGCCATCTGATGGAAAAAACTATGTCGAACCAAAAAATGATAAATATGTTTTAGCTTACACTTTTGATGTTACTAAGTGTGATGAGATTTTTGACCTCTTAGTTGCTGATGGACAGATACAGTGCCTAAGGGCTTAAAAACTCCACCATTAGAGCAACGTAAAAAGAGAAGTTTCTGTAAATTTCATAATTTTTTGGGACATAAAACCTCACATTCTGTTCTTTTCAGGGATCTGGTGCAGAAGGTTCTGAATGAAGGAAGACTGAAATTTGGAGATAAGGCTAAGGCTCAGATGCAGATTAATGTTGACCCCTTGCAAGTTTCAGATGCCATGTATGCAGAACCTGTTGATTGCATGATGGTGGATGCAATCATTGGTGCTGTCGAAAACCTGACTGTCGAAGCCAATACTGAAGTGGTTGATTGTCAAGTTGTGGAGGCTACTGAGGGCTTAGAGGATGAGTGAGTGTGATGTAGAAAGGGTTAAAATCGATGTTTTTGTTGGTTTTTGGGGGCATGTGTACAATTGCAGGAGTATATAGTAAATCTTTCTGTTTTTTGGTGGACACAGGCCATTAAAACTCAAACAAAATACTTGGTGAGTAAACTATTCTTCGAGGTGTTAATTTGGTGAACTAGTTTGAGTTCTTTACAAAAAAAAATACATTATTATAAATTAGGGTCATGCTATCTAGTGTCGAGGGGCACTAGTTAAGAAAACTAAAAATGTAAGTTTAGCATTGTAAACAACATTTTTTACACTTTTAAGTATTTGATTATTTGTAAAAAAAAGTATTTCATTACACAAGTTCTAAGAAATTCTTACTACACTTATTTATTTTTATTTTCTTAATATTTGTAGAGATATATTAAACGACATTCACTTAAGAACACACGGAGTGCCATATGTAATTAAGAAGAGCTATTTTATAATTGTTTGCTATGCATATTTGCCAACAATAAAGACATTTGATATGCAGATGCGCAAATTTGAACCTGAAATTTCCAACTTATTATCCCACTTAACATGTGTGTGCGTGTCACCATATGCTCTTTAAAATTATGAAAAGAACAATTGAAAATACATAAATTGGGATTGAGGATTCATATTTCATAATACACAATAGGGGCAAATTCAAAATGCCACGCAACTATACTACTTATGGTACAAGACATAAACAAATGGGAAATTGTGTGCCCACAATGTACCTTATATACAATTGATGGGACAAATAATATCAATACGGTTCAAGCTTAGATAAATTAATAAGATGAAATGATCAAATCATTGAGATAACGGTTTTCCCTGAGGAACTTTAACCCAAAGTTTTTGGCCTGTCTCACAACGCTTTCCAACAGAGCAGAAGAAATAATAGTCCCCAGGCTTGTCCAAAGTAACACTGGTGTTCCCTCTGAAGTATGTGTAGATGGTATTTTTGATAGTGCAATTATCATAGTCGTCTTTGTTTACCTGAACAACGGTGCTCATCCCCGGGTTATAGTTGAAAACTGCAATTTTTTATCTACTTTGTTAATTTGTAATATCAATTATGTTATATACTTCAATGAGTTTTAAGTTATTTAAATATAATAATTTTTTCTTTGATAAGCTAAAAACTTATTTAGAAAAAAAAAAAAGCAAAGTATGGAAAGACATAAACCAAATTCAAGAAAAATAAAGGAAAATAAGTTATGTATTATGAGAGCCATCCCAAAAGTGGATATTATAAACTATCAAATTTTCTGATCTTTTCAGTTTTTTCTTGTTGGGTGATTTGGAGACACCTTCAGTAAAAATGTAATTACTATTTTTTTTTTCAAAATTCTTTCAAAATATGAACATATCATAAGCAAAATTCGGGTTTAAGATCTGACCATCAGCAATTTGATGTTGATCTTGAACATTATTTTCCTGTTGTAAGCTTTCCTATATATTTTAAATTTACTAGCTATTGTTTTAAAATTTTAAAAAAAAAAAATCCAATTTAAACCAGAGTCATATAGCCAGACAAGAAATAGCTGAATTTAGATCCTATTATGCTGGAATTCAAAAGAGTCATGTGCGAGATCTCACAATTAAAATTCATTTACATATTTTATAAACTGTGTAATTCATTAAATTTTAACTGTGAGATCTCCAACATACTACGTATCTCATAGTCATATAGAATTAATCACAACATAAACCTCATGTTTGAATTGTAGTATAGCTTGAGTGAAAAAAAAAGCATTGTAACATGAGTCCATCCAAATTTCTAATAATTGGGTTGTTATTGCTTGAAAATGTTTTTCTTTTATAAAAAAAAATTGAATAAACATTATGCCAAATCAATATCAAGTAATGGAGATAATGGAATTAAGGTGACACATACGAAGTATGTCGCCAGTGGTGAAGGTTCTGTTCTTGGTCCAGTCATCGAAGAATCCATGATAAGGAGGTGTACTCCAACCCAAGTTGTCTCCAACAATGTGAGTTGTTGAATTTACAGATACAAATACAATGCAACCAATCATGGTAAATATGAGGATACTAAGGTGCATTTTCTCGGCCATTGTCTTCCCTAGTTATGTTTCTATTGACTGTCTTATTCCTTAACTTGTGATGTTATTGTTTAGATTAAATGAGAAGGTGGTAATGTATTGAAGTCACTCTTTTAATAGTGCTCATCACACAAAAATTGGCATTTCCCCTTCAACTTTAATGATTTGAATTAGTCAAACCAATGCTTAGAAATGAGAATGGCTCATTTTCAAGTCTTAAATGAGGATGTTACCTATATTCTGGTTGAATTGAATGGATGTGAGTACTTTATGATCCACCCACTAACACAATGACACTATATTTGGTAAGTTTAAATCTGTGTTGTTATATTTTAGTAATAGTTTTATCAATATGTGCCAAATTAACCAATTATGTGTAATTTGATTTTTTGGTGTAATTTTGAAAAGTAGTTTGGTCGTAGAAGATAAAAAAATAAACATCTATGTGTCACATTTGGTATCCTTGCTTTAATATAATTTTTTTTTGGTGAATGCTTTAATATAAATTGTAACCGAGCAAGTTATTAATTTTTTTTTTCATTAATACAACGTGTGAGTGGGACATAGATACTCCAAGGTTAAGGAATAAGAAAAAAAATAGTAGTTCTCACTTCTCAATGGATAACTTGTCATCGAAGAATCCATGAGAAGTTCTCATGTTGGCGTGATAAAGTTGTTTTTTAAAAACAAAAATATAACATAAGAAATTGATAAAATTATAAGTAATCAATCTTTTGATTAAAATTATGCATTAATACAATAAGTGAGTGAATGATCAAAGTTAAGGAATATAGGTAAGGAATATAAAAGATTAATGGTTCAAAGATTGGTGTGATAAGGTAATTTTTTTTAAAAAAATAATAATAATAATAGGACAGTTGTAGTTAATAAAATTGTAACCATTGGTAAAAAAAAAGTTGTAACCAATCAACTTATTGATAAAAGTTTGCATCAACACAACAAATGAGTGAATGGTCGTACTTATGGAATTTAAAGAAAAAAAAGTAATTTAAAGATGAGTTTGGTCTTGAGGAAGAAATAGTGATGAATGTTTTAGAGCGTGACACTTCAGCACAAATATTTCTAGGGATAAACATGTCTTTTTATAAAGCTAAAAAATTATTTTAAAAATTTTCAATAAAATGGGAGGACATAAACTTAATCTAGTAAAATAAATTAAAAAAAGTCCTTATATTATATAAGTTTTCTACCCTTTGAGCGGGTACCATGTAATTGAACTTCCTTCGACGCGCGCATGTGAGTATATTGCCTTAGAGATCACATATATAAAAGGCTCTTCACAAGCGGATTTATCCTTCAATATCTCAAAGTTATGAGAAACCTTGAAATTTATATTTGATAAGGATTTTTCTATATTTCACACAACACTAAGTATGTCAGTTTATCAGAAATAAATATCGAATTTACATAGACTCGTACCATACCAGAACCGTTCAACAATTAAAATCATTTTGAGTATGGAAAAGTAGGTTGTTTAAACATGTGATTTGTGGCTTGTGCGGCGTAAGTGATGAAACAAGAATAGAGAGATCGTATTGTCGGGATTAAGCTTCGTTAACTAATCTTCTGATGTCCTTTCGTAATCAATTATATAATACTCATATTTCAATTATACCTCAATCTATCGTTCATCGTACGTTGACATGTCTTATCAACTTCTGATGTTGAGCAAAATAACAGATTGATTCAATGACATATGACCAGATAGTTGAATATGAATTCAAACCTAACCCTATGTCTAGGCATTAATATCTACACATGGTTTAAACCAGATCCTTTAGATAAACACTCGATTTCTTGAACTATCTAAACCAAAAGTTCATTTTCGGCTTGCACATCGAAAAAAGCATTAAGGACACAATTAAACCAAAGATATAACGAAATAAGATTCATATATAACCAACCAAATTAAGTATCTACATCATATTTCTAACAACTAAACCTATCCCCAACATTAATGAGGATTAGTTATGCATAATAGCCTTACACTAGAAACAAGATGAAAAGAGACCTGACGCCAGATTTGATTCCTCGGTCTCCTTCGATATAGCTCTCTCCCTCTAGATCACTCTCTCCATATCTTTGTTTTTATGTTCTTCTTCTGCGCAAAGCCTTCAGGTCTCTGGTATGGAGATGAATCATTCAATTGAGAAGTGATGACATCTATTTATAAGATTATGGTAAGTGGATTTTCGCTAGACAAATTGATGTTCGCTTTGCAAATCAAGGCTTTCTTCACATAGAGGGAAATGACAACTCATCCTAAAAGGTCACTAAAACGTCTTACTTCACTAGCTGAATTGAAGCTCGCCACGCGAATGCGCTATTGCAATTTTACCATAAACTCTTTAGAATTCCTCACTTTGGTTTGCCTAGCGAACCAACTCCACCTCAGAATTCTTTGTTATGTATTAATTCTTGGTCATCAGTCTAAAAACCTACAAAATACGAAGGAAAATAGGTAAAAGCAACTTAACTAACTTAAAACTATAAATATTAGATATTTACATTAAATTGGGATATTTTAGATGGATTGCCTGTAAAATAATTTATTAAGTGCTAATGAAAATAACATGAATTTGACACTTATCAATATTATCATAATGAATAATAATGTTCAAATATTCTGAATATAGTTTTTGTATACTATATCACTCCAAAAACCAACAATACACACTAAGAAATATATTACTTTGTTGGTCCTCTGCTTGTTTCTAGTCTTGATTCTTCGGAACTAAAGCTTGTTCGACATGCTGCAAGTTATAAACAACCACATTAGAAATATCATTAGTAGTTTGATTGTTATTTAATATGTCATCGACTTCAACATATTCCATAGAAAGTGAATCTGCTGCTACTTCCTCGTGATACTCCTTATGAAAGAAAGTGGCAATTGAATATTAATCATTTGATTAATTAGCCTTAAACTTTTAAATTTTTTAATGATTTTTCGTATATGTTTATAACATTATAAAAAAAATTCTTTAAAAAATATCTCAAAATATGATTTAACAAGATTTTCTTTATTTTTATCTTGAATGCAAGTTTAAATATTTCATATAATATTAAAAAAAATCTATTTTTTTTGAACGAATTTTTTATAAAGTTTTAAACAAGCTTGCAAAATGTCATTTAAAAATATAAAAGTTTAAGAATAATTAAGAAAACTAAATTTGACAGTGAATAAAATTTTATGGCGAAAAATTTTGTATGACGTTTTTTTTTACAAGACCTAAAATGCAATTTTTTTTTAAGGATAAAAAAACAAGTTTGATAGTCCACGTGAACACACTTCACTTTTTTTTTGAGAGAGAACACACCTCACTTACTAACCTCATAGATAAATTTTTAGACACTAAACTTTGGTGTAAACCGTCATCGGCGGTGTGCAACCGTGGAGACTAATTTTTCGAGTCTTATGGACCTAAATAGACGGCAAACTCTCTGCATGTCTCAAGAATGAATTCGAATTCAAAACTTTAATTAAGTTAAAAGAAATTCGTGTCATCTCATTTAAATGTTCGGGAGTAAAAAAATTGATATATTATAGCGATAAAAAAACCTTATTTAACACTGATTTAAATAAATTAAAACCCTAAAAACTAAAAATCAATTTGAGGTACGACAAACTCAATTCGCAGCAGTTTAGTGAAATTGGTGTACGACAAACTCAATTTGCCGCAACACGAAAGGTTTTAGCTTTTAATTGAAAAATCTTCAAATTTGACTCAAAAACCCTAAAAATCGAGAATGGATGAAGGTGGTGCTAAACCAGTGTGCGGCCAAGAAGCGCTTGATCTGCTGAATTGCGTTACAGATTCTCCGTCGTTCGATAAAGATAAATGCCTCGCACTTTTGAATTCGTTGCGCGACTGTGTACTCTCCAAGGTACTCCTTTTCCTCGCTGTTACCTCACTTTCATCTTTTCTGAATCTATACGAGTTAGTTTTGAACATTGTGGAGGTATGTTAAGTAAATTTTGTAATTCATGTTCTGTTTGGTTGAAAAGAGTTAGGATTTTTTTTTTCTTCCAAATGTTCATATGTTAGGGTCAGTTCAATTTTAAGTCTTTTTAAGCTTTTGTATGGAATGGAGTGTTGGACTGTAAAGATCCAACGAGAGAATAAAATAAGCGTAGCAGAGATGATGATGATGCTGCGTTGAATGTGTAGTAAGGCTAGATTAGATATGATTAGAAATGACAATATTAGTGAGAGAGTTCAGGTAGCAACCTATAATCGAAAAAGATAGTGGAAAATAGACTTAAGTGGTTTGGGAATACCTGTAGATTCTGTTGTAAAGAGAGTAGCACAAATGGAGGATAATCAAATCACTAGAGGTAGAGGCAGACCTGGAAAAACTATAGAAGAAGCTACTAAAAAGGATCTAGAGATTAATGAGTTGGATCGAAATATGATTTATGATAACATTATGATGTAATTTGATCCATGTAGCCGATCCACTTTGTGGGATAAGACTTGGTTGTCGTAAGCTTTTGATAAAGCTTGAAATTTGTCGGGTGTTGAATGAAGTCAACACAACAATGTTATCCTGATAACTGAAATCCTTTTAAGAGTTTTTCTGTTTGTACTTTGTATATTTTCTTAACTCCTTTTTATGTCTGCATTTTATCCTTATGAAGTACCATTGTTGCTTCTAACTCAAGCATGAATTCATGACATTTCTCTTGCTCCCGCATACTGTTGTCACTTGGCTCATTGCAATTAATGTTTGCTTTTCCTTAAGAGTATTTTCTCAGTGTTGATAGGGGATGTTAAATTGGCAAATTTGCATAATTGATATGTTTGTGAACACTTCTTTTAGATAATTGTGGAAAGAGCAGGGGATAATAAGTTTTGCATCCTTTGATTTTGTTCCATTGTCGTATCAGTTTATGGTTTTTGAAGGTCCATTAAAGAATTAACAAATAGAAAATTTTCATTAAAAATTAACAGCATTCAATATATTAAGTGATTTCAAAAGATACACTTACAAATGATTTTGATTTTTGAATCAATGCCCTTAAGAACACTAGTTTGCATTTCTCTATTAAATATCAATCATTTAGAGAATCTAAGAATGCAATGGTCAATTCTAGGTATTTTTAGCAATGGAAGTTTGAATAAGTACTGCATTGGCCTTATTTGACCTCACCCGGTATGATAGTTAGCTGGGCACAACAGCAACAGAATACGAAAGCAGTACGAACATGGCATCATGTGATTTTCATTTGATATGGTATATCAAACATAATATGAAAACACTTTAATCTAATGCATATTTGTTGTCATTGTTCTCACTGGATGCCATACAATTATGCACTTACGAGTTTACTGTTAATGGCTTTGCCTTTGACTTCCAACTCAATGGATTGATATATTTGAGTTTATGCATGCCGAAATTACAGATATTTGAACAGAGTTGTGTATTTTTGTGCTTTCTTCTGTTTTATTTGAGTTGGTTTTGTTTTCTGCATTAACAGAAAGTGAAGAAATTTTCCCTAGCTGGGCAGGAACAACAGGAAACTAATCCGAGTAACAAGAAAGCTTAATTATGTATTGGTATCAAAGCTTTCTCCGTCCCTTTTAATTCATAGTTTCATGTGACATCTACTCCCATTAACCTCCTTCATTTTTACCATTTTGATCGGTTTTGATGTGCAGAAACTGTATACTTTCACATATATGATATATCCCACAAATAATTCTGATTTTAATAATATTTTGGTTTCAAGTGTGAAGTTGAATGGAAGGTGAAATCAAAGGCTACATTTCATAATTGAATGTTATGATGTTGCTAGATGTTTGCTTTCTTCCCCACCTTAATCATAATTGGTAGCATAGAATTAAAGAAAAAGATTTCTAATTTACATCGGTTTTCTTAACATACAGAACTTTTTTGCAAAATGAAATTGAATTATGATTTGTTCCAATACAATATATGTGTTTCTAATTATTGTCAAATGCCTGACTTCTAATTATTGTCTTGCCCCTTTTGACTCAATTGTTCTTGATTGTGTAAGCTATCATTGGTTCAACTAGAGTGTGTCAATGTCAATCATGTTAGGCAACATTTGAACATTGTAGCTCATAACCTTGCTAGGCTGTCAAAAAGTGTAGGATCTAAAACTTGGATGGGTCATGTCCCATATTAGCTACATCCTGCCGGTTGTAATTCTGCTGTTGTTTTTTTCCTTACCGAAGCTATCATTCCATTAAAGTAAAACGTGTTTCTAAGTTGAATCATGAATAGAAATTTTGGTATTCTAATGGATGTATGTGGTCTTTAATGGATCATACTTAACTCTCATAGTGTTTTGAGTTGTGCAAATTTGTATGTTCAATAGGAAACTTTGACACTTCTCACTTTGCCAATCCTCTTTATAATGGCTCACCTAGAGTGTGTCCATGTTAATCATGATAGGCGACATTTGAACATTGTAGCTCATAACCTCGCTAGGTTGTTAGAAAGTGTAGGATCTAAAACTTGGGTCATATCCCATATCAGCTATATGCTGCTGGTTGTAATTCTGCTGTTACTTTTTCTTAACGAAGCTATCTTTCTAATTCAGAAAAATAAAATAAACCGTGTTTCTAAGTTTAGCCATGAATATAAATTTTAGGATTCTAATGGATGTTCTGGTCTTTAATGGATCCATTAAACTTTCATGATGTTTGGGTTGTGAAAATTTGCATGTTCAAGGTGAAACTTTGACACTCCTCACTTTACAAACCCTCTTTCTAAGTAGGAATACTTAATGGAAAATGTTAAATGTATCGAATATGCATCACAAAAGGACTGCAAAGAACACGGCAACACCAATTTCATTGGCCACTCACCCTTTTTTCTGTCCAACAACGGACTGAATTTTTGCCTCAATTGATCTGAATGGGCGCAAATGCTGTCATGATTTTGACGAGTCAAATTTCTTGTTGCATATAGCACTGCTCATAATCTATTAACAAATCCTGGTTGTTAATCAGATTGGCTATGCAGTCGAAATAACAAAAACACGATGATGGTATCAAATTACCAGGAGAAAATAACATTGACTAGATGGCAATAATAATACCTAGGTCCGTCACCACTTACATAAATGTAACATCGGTACTAAACTACAACCACCAATGTCAGGAATCATATTCTTTTCTTCATTAGGAAAACAAACATAAACACCTCTCAATCTATCATTGTTACATATACCCCTCTCCTCCGCGTTCTACAAACACGTTAATTATTAATCATAAGTCATAAATAAAAAAACACAACACCATCTTTCACACATCAACATTCAATCTAGAAGGTAGATGAAATATCAGCCGAATGAATGATGTACGTGAGCACCAGCGCCAACAACATCAACAAATAAGCTATTCCTTGATCAACCGATGACCCTGAACACATTACAAAAACAATATTAAAAACTGATGAAAATTTATCAAAATACAATGGTATATATTTATATTTTAAAAAAGTATAAATATGAATTTAGTCCCTAAAATCATGCATTTTTTAGTTTTATAAGTTTTTTTTTGTTTAGATTTAGTCCCTCTACAAATTCAAAAATTGTTTTTTTAGAGAAACAAATTCAAATTCATAAAATGTTTTTAACTCTGACTCCATACATGACCTAATAAATTATGGCCCAATAAGCTGACATAAATTTTTTGTTAACTTATACTTTGGACCAGTTAAGTCAATTTTGGGTTTCCTTTGGTAATTTCATTTTGATCACTTAAATTACAAGTGTTACATAATTTAGTCCCTTAAAAAAATTATTTCATTTTTTATCATTTAACTTGCAAATATTAAGATGTTTTGTTCCTTTTAAGTGACAAAGTTCAACACTTGTTTTTTTATGAAGGGACAAAAGTGTTGAATGTTCATAACTTAAAAGGATCAAAATTAAACAAAGCATACTCAAGGGGCTAAATTGCATGACACTTGTAACTTAAGGACCAAAATAAGAGAGCAAAGCAAAACCTAAAATTAACTTGAGAGACCACAAATGTAATTTAGGTTTTTTTTCAAATTTATTAACAAGGGTTAAAATTAGGGGTGGCAATTTGATGATATTTAAACATTAAAAAATGATAATAATTCATCAGAAATAAAAACAATGCAAGTACAGAAAATCGAGATCTAGGAAAATAGATGACATCTAAGAAGAAAACGAGAGAGAAAGTTACCGTCGCTGGTAGGAGAAGGTGCAGGGGCAAGAGTTTGAGCTTGAACAGCAGCGGCAGGGAACGAAATGGCGAAAATGAGAGTGGCAACGATAGCCATAATAACTCGGAATCCGAATGAATGTTTGGATGAAGCCATATCAATAATACTAAGAAAGAATTGATATTATATTTCTCTTTGTATCTGCTGCGTCTCTGTGAAATGAAGAAAAGACGCGCAGAGATAGAGAAAAATGGTTGGAGAGGAGCGACGGAGAGTGATGAGTGGGGGGGTTTAAAAGGCGGTTATTGGAGGTGTGTGTGGGAGAGAGAAAAGAGGAGAGAGGCAACCGGTTATACCGGTAAATGGAGGAAAATGCCATATTTGAAAGAGGTATGGTGGGGTTCGCTATCCAGCCTTGTGTTTCGGTAACCCATGTGATGTGATTACATTACCCTTTGGATTGGATTCCCCCTTTCTCTATCCAATCTGACACCCAGCTTTTGGCGCCACATGCATTTGCCTGCCTGCCCTCCCTCCTTCTTTTATTTGTTTTTAACTTAAATGCTAAGCCTCTACTTCCAACTCAAATGCAAGTTCTGCTTTTAAAATATCTAACATTGTTAATTCAACTAAACTATAGTGACAAGACAAAAAGAAATCCTATAACATTTTTTTCCAACACTCTTTTTAATATTTGTTCTTTTATTATATCAAATTCATGTTAATTTCACACTTTAAAAATGAATCTAACATTAATGATAAAATTCACATGGGTTTTATTAAATAAAATGTTTGAAAGATTATGTTCTTAATATTTCAATACAGACAATCAAGAAATAATTTTAATATTAATCTAATTCATGAAAAAATACATGTAGTTTTTGTTGGTGGGTTGCAATGACATTATATGTATTAAGATTAATAAATTTATTGAGCTTGGGAGTGTTAGAATTCATTTTTCAAATTCTAAAGGCACTTTTGAAAAGGAGTAAGTGTCTTTTAAGTGTAACTACGTGTTAGTGACATACTAGTTGGTCCCAAGAGTCAAAAAGTGAAAGTATATTAGGTCACACGGGAGAACCAAATGCTTGATTCCACAATGTTTTAAATAAATAATCGATTGGTATGAAACACAGTTATAAGAGAGACAGGTAATTTTTTCTATATAAAAAAAAGAGAGGGTGATTTCAATTATACAACCATCCAGGAATATTACAATTGAAACTTTCAAGATGCTTTCTTTTCAAGGCATCATCACCTAAGGTGTGAGCACAGGGTGAATCCTTTTGATAGGATGGGGTCGCTTTGACTACCCCAAAATTTGTATTTCCATTGAATTACTAAGACCACCTACAATGGTGGTGTTGAATGAAGCATTCAACAGTTGAAAGCCTTGCAATGGTATTTTGTGTGGTGTTGAATGATGACATGGATGACCAAGGAGTTGAAACCATTCAACTCAGTTTAATGCCCTCGCCCTGGACACGTGGCAGCTTGCCACTGGCTAAAATCAGGCGCGTGTAATACACGCGGGGACAAGGCGCGTTTCGCGCAGAAGGAAGAGAGAGAAGACTGCTTTTTTATTAAAGCAGGACGCGTGGCAGCAGCTGATTGGCTCGCTGGATTTTTATTATCTTAATAATTTCAACTCAATTATTTCATTGTAAATTAATTTTAAAAAAAAAAAAATTACCAAAATTCATGATCTTTTTTCCTCTATAAATAGAGACTTGGTTCATTTCATTTGGACACAGAAAAAAAAACCAAGTTTTTCAGTATCTTAAGCTTATTACTATCCTTCTATTAGCTATCCTTTTGAAGTTTTAAACTTCTTTTGAGTGAAATGGATCCCAATAATAGTAATTTCAACACCCAGAATTCTTCTAGTTACCCATTTAGCTACCAAAATCTCAACAATTTGAAGGTGAGAAAAACACACACACAAGAAGGGGGGGGTTGAATTGTGTGACTCTAAAACTTGTTCTTTTTCTTTTCAAAACTTAAGGTTCAGTTCAGAAGCTGATATGATCAGTTCTGAACAAATATCAGAAGTTAAATGCAGCGGATTAAAACAAGTTAAGGAGTAAGGGAATAGAGAGACACACAGAAATTATACAGGTTCCTTCTCAATGTGAGAAGTAGTCCTGTCCCCTTGTACCCAACAAGAGAGTTCACTATAATCTGAAGATTACACAATGTGCTCAACCACTAAGGAAGAGACTTCCAGTTGCTCAATCACAAAGAAAGAGGCTTCTATGCTCAACCACCAAGGAAGAGGCTTCCAATGCTCAAGTCACTAAGACAAGAGACTTCCCAATGCTCAAGTCACAAAGACAAGAGGCTTCTGACTCAGACCACAAAGGAATGAGGTTACAATTGCTTAGTATACAGACTAAGACTTTAGGGACCAAACTGGTTTACAAGTAAAGTAGTTTGGGATGAACACTTGATCAAATATCAGAGGTGTTCTCTAAATACAACACAGGTTAAGACTCTTAACCTTAAGAAATTCTAAATTACAAAGTTGAAAGAATTTCTAAGAGGTTGGGTAACTTGCGTATTTTTGACAGCAAAACAGAGCAAGAGTTCAGTTCTTTTGTTTCAAGAGTCTTCAACACTTTCTTCTTCAAATCTTCCTCCTTTTATAGACAAAAATAGAGCTGTTGAAGATTTGCTAGAAATCAGGAAATTAGCCGTTGCAATTGGACTAGGTTGCTGCAAATGTGTGCTGCACTTTTTCTGTCAGAACAGGGCAGGTGCCACTTTTGAATTGGCCCACCTTAAAAACTGGAGAATGTTTGGGTCAGGGAGACAACTGTTCCATTGAGTTGTTCTGACATCTCCAGGCATTAAATGCGCACAGTACTGGTTGCTTTTCCATGCCATATCAGCTTCAGAAGCTTCTCAGTGAACAGTGATCAGAAGCTGCTTCAGTTGTACGGATCAGAAGCTGGTCTTCAGATGTTGACTTTGTGTTGACTTCATCAGAAGCACCCAGTCTTCAGAAGCTGCACTTCAGGACCACTTCAGAGGCTTCACTTCAGGAGCACTTCAGAGGCTTCACTTCAGGAGCACTTCAGAGGCTTCACTTCAGGAGCACTTCTTCAGGACCAGTTTCCCTTATAGCTTTGCAACCTTGCTTCTTGGCTTTCCTTCTTGCTCTTTAGCTTGTTCTTCATAACCATTATCAATTAATATCTATTAAGCATGTGGTTCTGAAACACTTGAACAAAGCATTAGCAAATAACCAATTTTCTCTTTAATACCTTGTTATCATCAAAACCATAAAGAGAGATGTGTTTACACATAAATGTTTCAACAATCTCCCCCTTTCTTTATAAGAGACTTGTTAAACACATTTTGTTCCAACAATCTCCCCCTTTTTGATGATGACAAACATAAGTATTAAAACAGAAAATTGTTGTTAACTTAATTAACAAGTTAACTGCAGGGTGTGAGGTTTGTAAGCTCCCCCTGAGTTTGATCCAAGTTAATTAAGTTCAGTTAAAAACACAAATGTGAAAATTTCAGAATTGTTATTAAGTTCAATTAACAATCTGACTTCAGGAGAGGTTTGTAAGCTCCCCTTGATTCTTATCCATGTTAATTAAACTTAACTTAAAACAAGATAGTGAAATTTACACTCAGAATTTAAAGTAACTTGTTGACTTCAGGTTCTGAGGTTTGTAAGCTCTCCCCCTAAGTCTGATAATCCACAGGATGAGTTTTGTAAGCTCCCTGAGTCTTATCCAAGTTATTTTAAATTCATCTTAACTCACTAAGAGTTATATATATCTCACAGAATATATCAGAGCCAGAAATTCACTTCAGTTCTCATAAGTTAAATATAGTCAGAAATGTATCAGAGCTTAACTTAGCTTAACTGATCAGTATCAGAGCTAGCTTAACAATTGTATCAGAACTTAATCCTAACAATTATATTAGAGCTTTAATAGGCTTAGCTTCTGACAGTTTTAACTTATTTGAGCTCAGGTGCTTTAATTCTTGTTTTACTTTTCTCCCCCTTTTGTCATCAACGTACAAAAAAAAATACGACTTTCTCCCCTTAAGACAGAAAAATTTCTCCCCCTTTGTCAAGAGAGTTTGAAAATATCTGTATCAGAGCAGAAAAGGATTTGAAAAGAGTTTGAAAGCAGGTATCAAAGCAGTTCAGTATCCCCCTTTTTAAAAGAGTTTGAAAGCAGTTCTGACATAAAGTTTGAAAAAGGTTTCAAAGGATTCAGAATTTGAGAGGGGTTGAACTAACCAAGATTGTGAGATATTTGTGCAATCATATGGATAACCAAGTAGCATGAATAATCATCAGAGCCTACTTGATTTTCAATGAGTATATGACTTGCAGTTGAACAGCAGAAAAAGTTTGGAGCTTCTGATCAGGTCATTCTGTGTTCAGACATTACTTGTTCAGTACAAACTGGTTCAGCATCAGAGCAAAACAACCAGTTGTGTTCAGTATCAGAGCAAAACTTAGCTATATCAGAATCTGATACCAAATGAGGATTTATCTCAGAGTCTGATACTAGCTAAAAGGTTTTAATTCAGAGTCTGATACCAAATAAAACATTTCTAAAGACTGAACATTGTCTGAAATACTTGGGGCTTTTAAAATGTGTCTGTGCTAAACATTTTGAAAACAAACTGATACCAACTTGAAAATTGTTTGTCAAGCAATTTTAACAATGAGTATCAGAGCATAAAAACACATTTTTACTTGATGACTTTGGGAGGATTAGAGTATAAACTTTCAAAGCTTTAATCATCATTGCCCATAGCTATACTTATCAGATTCTGACCAACATTAGATTTCCATCAGATTCAGAAGTCAGAAAATCCAGGTTCTGATCCTTCAGACTCTGAAGTTTTTCAGGCTTAACTTTATTCAAACTCTCAGAAGGTGAGTGTTTGATAAGTCTTAGCTTATGATAAACTTAGAATCAAGGAATTCATTCAGATTCAAGCACATTTTTCATGAAACAAAATGCATGTTCAGATTCTTTTTAATAAAATTGAATCTTTCTTCTGTTAGGGGTTTTGTGAATATGTCAGCCCATTGATGATCAGTATCAATGAACTGAATATCTAAAACACCCTTCTGAACATAATCTCTTATAAAATGATGTTTTATTTCTATGTGTTTGGCTCTAGAATGCAGAATTGGATTTTTTGACAGACATATAGCAGCAGTATTATCACAATAAATTGGAATATTATCTGCATGAATCTGATAATCCTCTAATTGATGTTTCATCCAGAGCAGTTGTGTGCTACAACTTGCAGCTGAGATGTATTCTGCTTCTGCTGTTGACAAAGCAATGGTTGCTTGTCTCTTGCTGGCCCAGGATATCAGATTCTCACCAAGAAACTGACAGTTTCCACTGGTGGATTTTCTTTCAATCCTGTCCCCAGCATAGTCAGCATCACAGAATCCAACTAGCTTATAATTTAGAGATTTCTTATACAGAAGTCCCAAATTAGTTGTTCCTTTCAGATACCTGAAGATTCTCTTGACAGCAGTCATATGAGATTCTCTAGGATCTGATTGGAATCTAGCACACAGACATACACTAAATAAAATATCTGGTCTAGAAGCAGTTAAGTATAGGAGAGAACCTATCATACCTCTGTACAGCTTCTGATCTACTTTTGAGCCATTGTCCTCTTTGCTTAATGTGCAGGTAGGATGCATTGGTGTTGTCATCAGCTTGCAATCATCCAGCTGGAACTTCTTTAGAAGCTCCTTGGTGTATTTGGACTGATGAACATAAACACCATCCTTGCATTGGTTGATTTGAATTCCCAAGAAGAATTTCAGCTCATCCATCATGCTCATCTCAAATTCATCCTGCATTAACTTAGAAAATTCCTTGCAAAGGGAGGCATTAGTAGAACCAAATATGATATCATCAACATAGATTTGTACAATTAAGATTTCTTTCTTAACAGATTTTCTAAAGAGTGTATTGTCAACTTGACCTCTTACAAAATCATTTTTAATTAAGAAGTTGCTTAGCCTTTCATACCAAGCTCTGGGAGCTTGTTTCAGACCATACAAGGACTTCTTCAGTTTAAAAACATGATTTGGATATTTAACATCTTCAAAACCAGGAGGTTGTTTGACATATACTTCTTCAGAAATTACACCATTTAAGAAAGCACTCTTAACATCCATTTGATATAAGATGATATCATGATTAATAGCATAAGAAAGAAGTAACCTGATTGCTTCCAGTCTTGCTACTGGAGCAAAAGTTTCAGTGTAGTCTATTCCTTCTTGCTGGCTGTACCCTTGAGCTACTAATCTAGCCTTGTTTCTGATCACTTCTCCTTGTTCATTGAGCTTGTTCCTGAACACCCATTTTGTTCCAATGATGTTCTTCTGATCAGGTTTTGCAACAAGATCCCACACATCATTCCTTTGAAACTGGTTCAGCTCTTCTTGCATTGCTACAATCCAACCATCATCAGCAAGTGCTTCATCAGCAGTTGTGGGTTCAATCATGGAGAGCAGGCCAAGCATGGACTCATTCTGAGTGAATGCTGATCTTGTCTTCCTTGGACTGTTCTTGTTTCCAATGATTAACTCCTCAGGATGTGAAGACTTGTACTTGAAGGAGGTTCTGGGTGGATTAGCTTCTGAAGGGCCATCAGGGATTTGTTCAGAACCATGCTGGTCTTGATTTGCATCAGGAGTAGTGTCATTGTTGGAGAGTTTCTCAGAATCTTCATTGATTTCAGCTTCTGAACCTTCATCAGAACTTGAACTGGGTTCAGCTTCTGAAGGCTCTTCTGAGATTCTGACATCTGCAAAACTCTCAACCAGCTCTGGTATTTCACTACCAGGCTTCTTATCATCAAACCTAATGTGTATAGCTTCTTCAACAACATGTGTTTCAGAATTATACACTCTGTATGCCTTGGATCTCTCTGAGTATCCAAAAAAGGTACCCTTTTGAGCCTTGGCATCAAATTTCTTTAGGTAGACCTTGTTGTTCAGTATGTAACATGTACAACCAAACTGATGAAAATAAGAGATACTTGGTTTTCTTCCTTTAAATAATTCATATGAAGTTTTATTCAGAATGAGTCTGATATAGATCCTGTTCTGAATATAACATGCTGTGTTTACAGCTTCTGCCCAAAAGTACTTAGCAATTTTTGACTCATGAATCATGGTTCTGGCCATTTCTTGTAAAGACCTGTTCTTTCTCTCTACAACTCCATTTTGTTGTGGAGTTCTAGGAGATGAGAACTCATGGAAAATTCCATGGTCTTCACAAAAGTTTTCAAAAGGTTCATTTTCAAATTCACCACCATGATCACTTCTGATTTTTAAAATTTTCAAATCAGTTTCTGTTTGTACTTGTTTGCAGAATTTGAAAAACACATCATATGTTTCATTTTTGGTTCTGAGGAATTTAACCCAAGTCCACCTACTATAATCATCAACAATTACAAGTCCATACTTCTTCCCATTGATTGAAGCTGTTCCAACAGGACCAAACAAATCAATGTGAAGGAGTTCTAGAGGTTTAGAGGTGGAAACAATGTTCTTTGGTTTAAAAGAAGTTTTAGAAAACTTTCCAATTTGGCATGCACTGCATAGTGCATCTGAGTGATAATCAATCTGGGGTAAGCCTCTGACCAGCTGTAACTTGCTAAGCTTGGAGATGAGTCTCCAGTTAGCATGTCCCAGCCTTTTGTGCCAGACCCATTTCTCATCACTCACAGACAGAAGGCAAACTACCTTCTGCTGAACCAATTCAGAAAAAATTTATTTTGTAAACATTGTTTTTCCTGCTGCCTCTGAACACTACAGACTTGTCTTTGCTACTGATTACAGTGCAGGTGTTCTTATTAAACAGGACTTCATAATTACTATCACATAATTGACTTATGCTAAGTAGATTATGTCTAAGTCCATCTACCAGCCAAACATTATCAATGTACAGGGAAGAATTACCTATCTTACCAGTACCAATGATCTTTCCTTTCTGACTTCCTCCAAATCCCACAGTTCCTCCCTCTTTCAGAGTCAGGGTTTGGAACATAGACTTGTCCCCTGTCATATGATGCGAGCATCCACTGTCCAGGTACCAGGACCTTTCCTTTTCTTTGGATGACAAGCATATCTGCAATTGAGATAATTTCAGACTTAGGTACCCAGATTTTCATGGGTCCTTTGGGGTTAGTCTTGAAAGGTTTTGGCTTCTTGTGTCTGAAGTTATGGTATTCAGACTTGTTCTGATACTTTGGATATGAATCCTTGTATTTAGAATAAGTCTGAGTTTCAGAACCTGAGTGCTTCAGAACCTGAGTTCTCAAAGGTTTGGACTCAGACTTCTTCAGAACCTGAGACTTGGAGGTCTTTGGTTCTGATTTGTTCAGAGTCTGACCTTTTGAGTACTTTGATTCTGATCTCTTCAGAATCCTGACTTTGTTTACTTCAGGCACAAGGCAAGCTTCAGTTTTGCCTTTCTTAAAACAGTTTGAAGCAGAAAACTGATTGGTTTGCTTTGGCTTGCTTTGCCTATCATTCTGAGATTTAAAAGGTTTTACATTGACTGGTTTAACAGATTTTGAAGTTTTGATAAACCCAGTCTTAGAAAAATTTAAATCAGATTTATTCAGATTCTGAGACTTACTAGTTCCAGGTTCTGAACACTTCAGATTCTGAACAGGTTTAAGTTCAGAGTCTGATTTCCTCTTACTCTTAGGGTTAGAACCTTTTGGCTTAGATTTAGGCAAGGTTTTAACAGTTGCCTTCATCTTACCTTTAGGCTCAGAAGCTTCAGAGTCTGAGTTGTTCAGAACTTCTGACTTAGTCTCAGATTCTGATACTTTCAATTTCTCAGAATTATCAGAAGCAGGCACAAAGCAAATACCATTGCCTTTTAAAATGTTTTCAGAACATGAAGGTGAGTTTAAATCATTTGAAGGTTTGAATAAATCATAACCAATGCCTTCACCTTTATTTCTGATCATATTATACATCATGGAGGCAATTTTTGTTCTATTGAATCCAGTTAACATGAAATCCTGAAGAGCTATTTCCTGATCATTAGGAATCTCTTCAGATTTCTTATGAGCCTCTTTTCTGAGTTCCTCAACTTCCTCATCATATTCAAAAATTTGATTCTGAAGTTTAAGGTTTTCCTCAGATAGCAAGTTGTTTTGATTTTTCAAAGACTTGATTTTTTTTAACTTGCTTTTAAGATGACTCATAAGATCATTAACTGTTTCAATTAAATCAGATCTAGAGAGTTCAGAATATACCTCATCTTCTTCATCAGAATCTGAACAAGATTCTGCATCAGAAGATGCAATTGCCATCAGGGCCAGGTTTGCTTCTTCCTCATCAGAATCTGACTCATTGTCCAGATCATCCCATGTAGCCATGAGACTCTTCTTAAGCTTATTTCTGAAATTGCTGGACTTTGAGCTGGACTTCTTTGCTTTTTCCTTTGATTTTTCCTTCTGAAGATCAGGACAATCAACAATGAAGTGGCCAGGCTTTTTGCAGTTGTAGCAGCTTTCTTTCTGGACATCCCTTTTTGAACCAGAACCAGATCCTCTGAAGTTGCTGCTTCTGTTAGAGAATTTTTTCTTTCTATTCATCAGATACTGAAGTCTTTTAGAAATCATTGCAAGTTCATCAGCATCTGAATCTTCATCAGAATTTCCCTCAGGAAACTCTTCTTCAGATTCAATAGCTTTCAGAGCTTTAGCAGGTTTTCTTTTAGACTTCAGAGCCAATGTTTTTGGTTCTCTAACAGGCACATCCTCATTGAGTCCCAGTTCATGCACCTTGAGAGAGCTTATCAGATCCTCAATACTTAAAGTATTCAGATCCTTAGCTTCCTCAATGGCAGTCACTTTAGGTCTCCATTTGGATGGCAGACTTCTAAGGATTTTATTCACATGGTCAGCTGTGGTATAACTCTTCTTCAGAATCTGAAGTCCAGAAACCAGAGTCTGAAATCTTGAGAACATAGTCTCAATATTTTCATCCTCTTTCATTCTGAACAGTTCATATTGCTGAACAAGAATATTAGCCTTAGCTTCTCTAACTTTCTGATTACCTTCATAGTTAGAGCAGAGGGATGTGAATATAGCCTTTGCAGTGGACTTGTCACTCAGCTTCTGATACTCAGTGTGAGGCAATGAGTCCACAATGATACCTCTGACATGATGATGCTTCCTATAGATCTTTCTTTCAGCATCACTCAGAGATCTTCTGTTGACAGCAACACCTTCTTCATCTACAGGTATTGAGATTCCATCTTCAATAATATCCCATAGAGTATCATCAATCCCAATAATGTGACTATACATTTTACTCTTCCACCAAGAGAATTTTTCTGGGTCACCAGTAAACATAGGAGGTTTATTGTGTGACCTAGACTTCTTTTCTTCAGTACTATAGTCATATTGGACATTTCTTTGATTTCTGGGAGATGGTGGATTTCTGGGAGAGGGTGGAGGTGAATCACTAGTTGAGGCCATGTTTTTCTCAGGATCCTACTGACACACTGTTAAGTGTTAATATCAGAACCGGAGCTCTGATACCAACTGAAGGTGAGAAAAACACACACACAAGAAGGGGGGGGTTGAATTGTGTGACTCTAAAACTTGTTCTTTTTCTTTTCAAAACTTAAGGTTCAGTTCAGAAGCTGATATGATCAGTTCTGAACAAATATCAGAAGTTAAATGCAGCGGATTAAAACAAGTTAAGGAGTAAGGGAATAGAGAGACACACAGAAATTATACAGGTTCCTTCTCAATGTGAGAAGTAGTCCTGTCCCCTTGTACCCAACAAGAGAGTTCACTATAATCTGAAGATTACACAATGTGCTCAACCACTAAGGAAGAGACTTCCAGTTGCTCAATCACAAAGAAAGAGGCTTCTATGCTCAACCACCAAGGAAGAGGCTTCCAATGCTCAAGTCACTAAGACAAGAGACTTCCCAATGCTCAAGTCACAAAGACAAGAGGCTTCTGACTCAGACCACAAAGGAATGAGGTTACAATTGCTTAGTATACAGACTAAGACTTTAGGGACCAAACTGGTTTACAAGTAAAGTAGTTTGGGATGAACACTTGATCAAATATCAGAGGTGTTCTCTAAATACAACACAGGTTAAGACTCTTAACCTTAAGAAATTCTAAATTACAAAGTTGAAAGAATTTCTAAGAGGTTGGGTAACTTGCGTATTTTTGACAGCAAAACAGAGCAAGAGTTCAGTTCTTTTGTTTCAAGAGTCTTCAACACTTTCTTCTTCAAATCTTCCTCCTTTTATAGACAAAAATAGAGCTGTTGAAGATTTGCTAGAAATCAGGAAATTAGCCGTTGCAATTGGACTAGGTTGCTGCAAATGTGTGCTGCACTTTTTCTGTCAGAACAGGGCAGGTGCCACTTTTGAATTGGCCCACCTTAAAAACTGGAGAATGTTTGGGTCAGGGAGACAACTGTTCCATTGAGTTGTTCTGACATCTCCAGGCATTAAATGCGCACAGTACTGGTTGCTTTTCCATGCCATATCAGCTTCAGAAGCTTCTCAGTGAACAGTGATCAGAAGCTGCTTCAGTTGTACGGATCAGAAGCTGGTCTTCAGATGTTGACTTTGTGTTGACTTCATCAGAAGCACCCAGTCTTCAGAAGCTGCACTTCAGGACCACTTCAGAGGCTTCACTTCAGGAGCACTTCAGAGGCTTCACTTCAGGAGCACTTCAGAGGCTTCACTTCAGGAGCACTTCTTCAGGACCAGTTTCCCTTATAGCTTTGCAACCTTGCTTCTTGGCTTTCCTTCTTGCTCTTTAGCTTGTTCTTCATAACCATTATCAATTAATATCTATTAAGCATGTGGTTCTGAAACACTTGAACAAAGCATTAGCAAATAACCAATTTTCTCTTTAATACCTTGTTATCATCAAAACCATAAAGAGAGATGTGTTTACACATAAATGTTTCAACAATCTCCCCCTTTCTTTATAAGAGACTTGTTAAACACATTTTGTTCCAACACAATTATCAACATCCAAATCAATTTCCAAACCAACGTCCTCAAAACATGCATAATTTTGGTTTTGCACCAAATTTCAACCACCCATCCTCTGTTCCAAACTTTAATCCATATTATGGATCTATGATGGGATATCCATCTCAAACACCCCCGTTTAGTGGTTATATGCCAATGGGAAATGAAAACTTTCCGAGTGTTGGTGCACCTGAATTTCCTGAATTTTCAATACAAATAACTCTTGGTGGCATGACAAGTGGTCACGAAGTCACTCCAAATCCAGAGGATTCAACTCCTAAGAGCAAGAAAGCCCAGCAACCAGCATGGAACACTGAACAAAATTTGGTACTAATTAGTGGGTGGATTAAATATGGAACAAGCAGTGTTGTTGGGAGAAATCAGAAAGGTGAAACATATTGGGGTAAAATTGCTGAGTATTGTAATGAGCATTGCTCATTCGATCATCCGCGGGATGGTGTTGCATGCCGAAACCGTTTTAATTATATGAACAAAATACTGAATAAATGGATTGGCGCTTATGAAAGCGCTCAGCGTATGCAACGAAGCGGTTGGTCGGAGAATGATATTTTGGCAAAAGCGCAGGAATTATACGCGAGTGGGAAGAATATTCACTTTACTTTAATGGCAGAATGGCACGCTCTCCGTGATCAACCACGTTATGGTAGTCAAGTAGGAAATATTGGATCAGGCAGTAGTGGATCCAAGAGATCTCACGACAGTGATGCATGTGGCTCAAACTCTGTAGGATCTACTGTTCGTCCAATGGGTAGGGAGGCAACTAAGAAAAAAGGTAAAAAGAAAAGTAAGGAAGCTGCTTTGGAGGTGGTGGATAAAGAGTGGGCTGAATTCAAACAATTCAAGGAGAAAGAGCTTGAACGATTGGACAAGATAGCGTCGGTGCAACAGGAGGCTAACCAATTGATGAAAGAAAAGACTCATGCTAAGAAAATGAAAATGTATCTAAAACTAAGTTCCGAGGAGAATCTCGATGATCGGAAGCAAAAGTTGTTGGATATGTTGAGCCAAGAGCTGTTTGATAATTAATTTCAATCAAATTGTATGTGGCTTTTGGCTGTAATGTATGAGTTATTGTGTAATTTCAATCAAATTGTGGCTGTAATGAAATTGTCCGTTGATTAATTTCAATCAAGTAATTTCAATCAAATTTCAATCAAGTCCCCACTGTTTGCTTTAATAATTGTCCGTGACTTTTGGCTTTAATGTTCCGAATCCGAATCCTTATCTGTTTGGAATCCGAATCCAAATCCTTATCTGTCCGTGACTTTTGGCTTTAATAATTTACTTTCAATCAAGTCCCCACTGTTTGCTTTAATAATTGTCCGTGACTTTTGGCTTATCTGTTTGGAATCCGAATCCTTATCTGTTTGGAATCCGAATCCAAATCCTTATCTGTCCGTGACTTTTGGCTTTCATAATTTACTTTCAATCAAGTCCCCACTGTTTGCTTTAATAATTGTCCGTGACTTTTGGCTTTAATGTTTGGAATCCGAATCCTTATCTGTTTGGAATCCGAATCCGAATCCTTATCTGTCCGTGACTTTTGGCTTTAATAATTTACTTTCAATCAAGTCCCCACTGTTTGCTTTTCACCCAATCCTTATCTAAGTATTAACTCAATACAATAACTTATTTCGAATCCGTCAATGTCCACCACTTAATGTACTTGTATATAGGGACTCATAGATACATACATTGAATCACCAATATCCCAAATCTCATTCAATCTACTTCAAAATATCACAAAAAACTATTAATGGATCCATCAGAATATCCTTTTGATATCGCAGCCTACAAACAAAAATGTGAAATGGAAGAAACTTATGTGGCCAGCCGATTCAGAGAGCGTCGAAACAAAATATTGGAAGATAGTGCACCTCGTAGTAGAAAATATCTCAATAGAGACCATGCAGCGGCAAACCAAAGACTAATTGACGACTACTTTGCCGATGAGCCTACATACGACGATGCAATGTTTCGTCGTCGGTACCGGATGCAAAAACATGTTTTCCTTCGAATCGTTGGGGACCTTTCAAGTAGTGATAACTACTTCACCCAACGAGTTGATGCAACCAATAAAGAAGGTATATCACCGTTAGCAAAATGTACCACAGCAATGCGAATGCTAGCATATGGTGTGGCAGCAGATGCGGTCAATGAATACATCAAAATAGGAGGTACTACAGCATTGGAGTGCTTACGTAGATTCTGTAAAGGAATCATACGATTGTATGAGCAAGAGTACCTGAGAGCACCAACCCAAGATGATCTGCAAAGAATACTACATGTAAGGGAAATGCGGGGGTTCCCAGGGATGATCGGGAGTATTGATTGCATGCACTGGGAGTGGAAAAATTGTCCTAAAGCATGGGAAGGTCAATTTGCTAGGGGGGATAAGGGAACCACCACAGTTATTCTTGAAGCAGTTGCATCTCATGATCTATGGATTTGGCATGCCTTTTTTGGATGTCCGGGAACGTTGAACGATATAAACGTTCTAGACCGGTCACCAGTGTTTGATGATGTGGAACAAGGAAAGGCTCCAAGTGTGAATTTTTTTGTGAATCAACGTCCCTATAACATGGCATACTATCTAGCTGATGGTATCTACCCTTCTTATCCAACTTTCGTCAAATCGATCAGACTTCCTCAAAGTGAACCCGATAAGTTATTTGCAAAAGTTCAGGAGGGATGTCGGAAGGACATCGAACGTGCATTTGGAGTGCTTCAAGCTCGATTTAAAATCATCCGTGAACCAGCTCGCTTGTGGGACATAGACGATTTGAGTATCATCATGAGGTCATGCATCATATTACATAATATGATTGTTGAGGATGAACGAGATACATATGCTCAACGTTGGACCGATTTTGAGCAATCTGAGGCAAGTGGATCTAGTACACCGCAACCATACTCGACCGAGGTGTTACCCGCTTTTGCAAATCATGTGCGTGCTAGATCCGAATTGCGTGATCCAAATGTTCATCGCGAATTGCAAGCAGATCTAGTGAAGCACATATGGGAAAAGTTTGGAATGTTTCATGATTAAAGTTGATTTGTATCGTACTAATTAAGTTACTTGTGTCGTGTGCTTAATTTGTTGTCTTGCATTTTAAGTTATTTGTGTGCCGCGTGTTTAATGTATTGTATTGCATTTTAATTTAAGAAAATAAAAATTAATTATTTAAATAAATTTTGTTTTAACAAAAACACTAAAAAATAAATTGTTAAGTTTTTATTATTTTAATTTAATTATAATTAAATTAGTTTGTAATTTTATGTAATTATAAAAACAAAATATAAAATTAAATAAGAATATGAAATAAAAAATGGTGGGGTAGAGTGAGTGGTGGGGTAGAGTGTTGAATGAAAAAACCATTGGAGAGGGTATGTGTTGAATGGTGTGTTGAATTATTATGTGGAAGAGAGAGAAAATGATGTGGAGTGTTGGGAATTGAAAAAGTGTGTGTTGAAGGGTGTTGAATTAAAATGACCATTGTAAATGGTCTAAGTACATTAAAATAGCTAACTATCCTAATAATATATTTTTAACTATATCAAACAAACTCATTTGTAAAAAATTAGCATAAATTAAAAGGTGAAAAAATTATTATTTGATTAATAAACTTATTTGTCTTATTTTAACATTTCGATCTCAGCAAAAACCATTGAGAAAACCTTTCTAGCAATAAAAATTATCAATAGTCAAACATAGCCGATTGTTTAATGCAAATGGCCTATTTGTCTACCTTGAAAATGAAATTGTTAGTCTATTTAACAAATATTCAATTATAAATATACTTGACTTCTCGAAACCTAGTTTTATAGAGATTAAACATATTTAACCTTTAAATTTAATATATAATATTTTAAAAAAGATAACTTTTCTTTGCCTAAAAAAATTATTTGTATTTGGCCCCCTCTTAAAAAATTCTCTAGCTTCGCCGTTGTGTGAGCATATACAGTTTGCTTGGTTACTAGGGTAGAGGAGTTCAAGAAGTAGAATGATAAGAAAGTCCAAAGTTTGATCTCACTCCCAACATAATATTAACAATATTAACATTAACCGTTTCAAATTTTTTTTTATTACCTAGTGTTTTATATTTTCGGTAACAAACATCTCTAGTTAAAAGCGAGCAATTACTAGTAGTTTTATAAATAAAAAATATCTTTGAAAGGACAACTGCAAAAACAGAAAAAATTATGTTTGCTCAACATGCACTTTACTTGGAAAACTTGGGTATATTCTTGAACTTTGAAGTTAGTAACTGATATGTACATTGTGCAGTGTTAAACCTTTTCATGATGAAGCCAGTTCCCTGATTTAAGACTGATCCTCAAGACTTTTTTATATAAACAAGCTTTTTATAGAAATGAAAACTTGAAATTATGGTCTATACTCTAATAATTTTTTTACCATAATGAAAACTTGAATTTACTTCCTCACATGTTGAATTCAACCTTAGAATCATAAAGATGTAGATTTAGATTGAGAATATGTTACTCCACCCAACCAGAGCTCAAGACGTCAAAAGAATTTAGATATTGGCCCGAGTTGCAAGGGTAAAACTGTTCGGCTCAACAAATAACAAAGACATCATCAAAGGCCAAACTTCTCTCAAACCATATTTGAAGTAAACCTTCAAGATTATATAGGTATGTTGCTATACAAAAATAAATAAATGTAATAAAATAAGCATAAAAATAAAACCTCATGACTGCCCTCTCCCTCATCTAGATCATAATCTTCTTTTAAAACTTTTCATTATTATAAATTATAATATTGCAAGACACAGATATGACTTATCACAAAATTTGTGCATACATAAATCGCATAATAGGAGATGTATACCCTCATTTCATAACATATTTTGAATAGATGTTAAATTACAATACAAGTGCACTTGAACTAACCTAAATAGCTGAATCACTAATTTAACCTTTTTGTATTTGTCAAGTTAAAGCTAATCTAAGCACACGTTTATTTCCACAGTGATGTTACTCTCAATATGCGCTAATGTCGCAGCTCCAGGAGGTAGCTTCATAACTACCGCACGTCCAACTTGCCTCCTCTGTGAAAACAAGCAAGCTAGGAAATGCTATAATGGAAAGTAGTATATTCCTCATTTGTTTATGAACCACAATGCAAGATATACATTGGTTGGTAGCTGATAAACCGCAAAGTTTTGTTCAAGCAAGAGGTGGAAGATGTGAGCAACAAAATGACATAAACGAAAATATAAGGTGAGTTTAACACAAAAACAGGTCAAATTTCTGATATGCAGCCTTAGGAGTTTTAAACTAAAGTAGTTAATTAATGAGATCGTTTAGAGCAGAGGAAATCTAGATACCATAAACTTGTCTTCACTACTAAGTCTTAGAAAATCAATCACATTAATGCATTGAATTACTAATATAGAAAATGCTACAAAGACCTGCAAAACAAAATAGTGAGATGATCTGAGACGTGCTGAACGCACTGTCCTCAAGGACTGTGTATAGAACACTAATCCCCCAGGATTTAACAGACTCTTCCCGGAAAACCGAGGATTCAAAACTGACAAGAAAAATTATGTATCAGGAAGTGTAACCCAAGAACAATTTTAAAAGAGTGAAGGAAGTTTTTTTTTCTTTCTGTACGTGAGTTTTTCTTCTAAAATCATGTACTGCTAATGTGCACCTCAAAGCAATATATAAGCACTTTTTAATATTACCGTTCAACTATAATTGAAATTGATTTTGAGAATAATGACAATAAAGTGGTGGCTTGATTGTTTCCTCATTTTTCTCACTTAAGGCACAAAAATAGGTTATACAACAAAAGCCTACGTTACTGTAACAAGCAGTGTTCATTACCTTTGACTAAGCCAAAGCCAATGGTCAAAATAGAGATTAAACACACTTTAATGTCATATGATACACGGTTAATTTTAGTCTCTTATTATTAAATAATTGAATTAATACTTTCTACTAAAATATTTTTCAATTAAAAATGAGGGACAAAAATATATTTGAAAACTTTTGAAATATAAATAAAATTTACAACAATCCCCCACATATTTCAAAAGTTTAAAAGAAAATTATGAAAAAGAATTTTTGGGTTAACACCTGGATGTGATGCATCAAACTAGCGTAGCAAGCTATATGAACCAGCCCTAGAATGATAAACTTAACACATAGTGGAATTGGTGTAGCAAGCTATATGAACCAAATACACTTGTGTATATTAGAGGTCTAACATCCGCATCACACCCCCACAATTCTTGCTGTTGGCGCTGTGGTGCGCTAAAAGGCCGTGCGCGTGCCTGAATTTTTTCATGAGTGCTCTAGAGATTTCGCCAAGATCTCATACAAGCGGCCCCACTTGACACTCACATAGGTGATTTCATCAAGTGTATGCTGCAAATCATACACCACCCATAAGGGATATGAAATTCATTAAAAGCTACATTTTCTTATCCTCTTAGTAATGCAGTGTCTAGCACTTCTCACTCACACCGTAGGAAAGAAACGAAAAACAAAAATTACTTAGTTAATTTTTGGTGCTAGCAGAACTAACAAGTGACTTGTTTTTACCCATATGAACCTTATTCATGGGATCTCCAATCACAAAGGTTGGGTTCCTATCACTTATTAATTTCGAATGGCTTAAGTCTAATTCCCCTCGATGTGTCACATATTATTTTCCTCCCTAGGGGCTTTATCGGATCCGCTAAACTCTTAACTATTGACTAAAACGTCTCTTAATCAATTAATCTCATGTTTACTCAAGTCTCATAAACTCGATATTCATAATAGATTTATATAGATCTGCTTATATATTTATTAAGCGACAACACCCCACAATGAGTAAAGTTATTCCTCATTGAGTTCAAATCAAATTAATATCATTGCATTATTTTAATACAATGGCTCATACACTATAAGCAATATTACAATTCACATCATAAGTAATTTGCAGAGAATGAAAAATCTAGTGCCACCACAATGGTAATCTTGATTACCACAATTTTGGACTGTATAACTTGTTAAGATCAGTAATATACATTTACAAGTCCAACTATGAAAATAAGCTACAACAAATTTTGTGTGAATGACACTGCTAGCCTTACGGATACACTTGTCCACAAAAAAAATCCAAACCAAAATTAAAGAAAAAGGAATCAACTCTAACATAAGTCAAACTTTGTGATTTGTCTACTTTTAATTATAAGAAGAACATGTACGTTAAATATAGTTTAATGCATCAGACTAAGAGACTAAGAGAGGTAGTTGCAAACAAATAATTTCATCCACTATGCACAAATATATTCTCATATACTTTCTCATTATCAAAATTACATTTTCAATCATGTATAACAAGTTAGCATTTATCTACCAAAACATACACATTCAAAATATGAATTTCAAATTATAAAACTTGTCACATGATGATAATCATGAATTAACAAAATCAAATGCAACGCCTAACTAAATCATGATGGCAGTACAAAAATGAAATGCTGATAAAATTACATACAGAACTTGAGTTATACAGAACTATAGTAAAGAATTGCTTACTTTCAGTTCTGTGTGCAGTCTGTACAAAACATTATATTAAAGTAAATTCAAATCAAACAAGTTCTTATATTAATACTCCATTTAAATGCCACCGCAATTCATGATTTAGATTGTAGTAATATGATGTTTCATAAAATTATAAGACCTTAATATAAGACCTTGTTTCGTCCAGTCATTGTAAAATCCTTGAGATTGTTGTCGAAAATGCTACGAAGACCTGCAAAACAAAAATAGTGAGATGATCTGAGACGTGCTGAATGCACTGTCCTCAAGGATTTTCCATGTATAGAACATTAATCCCCCAGGATTTAATAGACCCTTCCCGGAAAACCGAGGATTCAGAACTGACAAGAAAAATTATGTATCAGGAGGTGTAACCCAAGAACAATTTTAAAAGAGTGAAGGAAGTATTTTTTTTCTTTCTGTACGTGAGTTTTTCTTCTAAAATCATGTACTGCTTATGTGCACCTCAAAGCAATATATAAACACTTTTTAATATTACCGTTCAACCATAATTGAAATTGATTTTGAGAATAATGACAATAAAGTGGTAGCTTGATTGTTCCTCATTTTTCTCACTTAAGGCACAAAAATAAGTTATACAACAAAAGCCTACGTTAATGTAACAAGCAGTTTTCATTATCTTTGACTAAGCCAAAGCCAATGGTCAAAATAGAGATTAAACACATTTTAATGTCATATGATACACGATTACTTTTAGTCTCTTATTATTAAATAATTGAATTAAATACTTTCTGCTAAAATATTATTCAATTAAAAATGAGGGACAAAAATATATTTGAAAACTTTTGAAATATAAATAAAATTTACAACATTGATGCTCTATCTAACATCCAAAAATGTCAAAAAAAAATTTGCTGTAAATAAACTTTAAAGTTGTGATGCACAAACACTTGAAGATACCCCACCAACATAATTTCCAAATAATATTATGAAATTTAACACCAAACCTTCTCATTAGTATCCTCTGACAAAGTTAAGCTACAAACACTAGTTGGTTGACCCACAGGTGATGCTTTATTGAGATCCCAGTCCCAAATCTTTAACGGATTATCAGTTGATGCAGAAATCAGTCTTTTAGAGTCCAAGAGTTGAACATGGCACCCATCTCACACCAGTGCCTTCTAAGATTATAAAGATTGCGGCAATAAGTTAAGTAATCAATAGAACCAAAGGTCAGCAGATGAAAGCAATGAACAAAGAAATGAACATAGTGGAATTATTAGCAGCATTTCTAATTGCTTAAAGTGTTTCTCTGCAAATTGAAGAAATTATCATCTATTTTCTTTTTGCAGTAGCTTGAGTTTAAGTAAACTGATCGTGTGCAAATTTATGGTTTGTACTATTATACATTTTTGCAAAACAGAGCTCAAATAGTTTAACCAGGTGGCTTTGACCATATTATTGTTAAAACAAAACCTGAACCAACATACATTTGATACCTTCCTGGCATAAAATCAGAAGGCTCGTATTGTGATCAACATTTTCATGACTGAGGCTTATGAATAGTTACAATCAAATTTTTGCTTATGTTATATAGATTGGTAAGTGCTACAGGTACTTGAGAAAAAAGCAGCAATCAACTGCACTGTAATCCAGTTTCTTAGATTACCTCGCTTGTACTCCACGACTTCAATGAACAATCACGTCCCCTACCAGCACCGCCCCTGAGCGGCGTCATCCCACAGATGGCACTTTATGACGCTTTACTTGGGCTTTCTGGTCAGCCCATCCATAGTTAGCTCTTTCCGAGCCACCGAAAACTAGCTCGATACCAATTGATAAGTATCCAAAGGTCTAGGAGAACCCTCCCTTAAAAGCAAGCTATCAAGGAGGAAGAACCAAACCACTTATTTTTTTTTTGTTTTTTGAATGACAAATGTTTATGTTAGCATTTTTCTCCTTTGCCTGGATTTGAACCCCGAACCTTTAACTCCTTAACTTTTTTAATCTCTTATCTCAAACTAGTTGAGCTACCCAAATCCTCCCACTAAACCACTTAAATACTCTGTCGAGCATCCATACAAGTCAATGTGGGACTTAGACACCCCATAATACCACAGAGAAATCAACAGAACAAGCCCTCTTTTCATGTTCAGTCAATTGAGAAAACTTGGACGTTGGGTTCCTATCATCAGTTCATTCAAATTTGGACGCTAATCTAAAGAGTCTATAGGTGTTTTCATTTGATATATTCTTAAAGTGGGAATGAGAAATTAGATGATGAATATTCTGAGTCAAAGGATCTCCTTGTCGTGCGAAATAAGTTATAACTTCCAGAAATTATGATAATATGTGATAGATATAGAACTTGAACAGACAAGACATTAGTATCACCTTAAAATACTAAAACCATGTTATCTATACTGTATATAAAGAGAATATGGGGACTTTTGAATGATTTTGGGCTGACTTTTTTGTTATTTCAATTATACCCTTAAACAAATTTTTCTATAATAATGTTATATTGTTGGTGTTATTAAAAAGATATGAGTTTTTGTTATATTTGTTATATTATTGTTGTCATTGAAAAAGATAAATATGGTTTTTTGAGTTTGTTACATTTGAAAGTCACAAATATTTATGCTTATAATTTAAATTTATATCAAAAATTTTATATAAAATATCGTTTGTAATTTACACACAAATTTTTTATAAAATATCTTTGATAATCTACACGCGTTAGAGCAATAAAAAGAGCGGAAAGACGGACACGTGAGTGCCCGTCCGTCTTTTCGCTAGGTCTTATAAAGCAAATTCGCAGAACATAGAGAAACCCTCCTAGAAAATTCCGAGTCCAAGGTTCAGACCCTCAAAGTTCGGCAATCAAGGGAATTTTCTCTAATTCTTTGTTGTAAAATTCTAGTTATTATCAATATGTTATGATTTCATTATACATTTTTTTTCTTCATATTTATAAATTTATCAAAGAAACAAATGAGATCTCTATAGCAGATGTTTGTGAAATCCTTTTTACATATAATGTGAATTAAAGTAAATCTGGTAACTAACATACATAAGATTTGAGTGTTACTTTGTTGTTGGATGTGATGATGGTTCTGATCGGCAGCAACAAAAGAAAAAATCCAGTTTCCTTAAGATTTTCTGATAGGAAAACTGAAGAAAGAATCCTATGATTGAAGATCAGACATATCTGCAATATGCACTCTTTCTAACTCAAAATGGAGAAGTAGCTGATGAAATGACAAAATTCATCATGAACATGTAACCTCCGAGATGATGGAATAGCTTCTCTAACATCATGGCATAAGTTTGAAAACAAGAACGCAAATTTCTTTCATCAAAGGACTTCCAACAGAAGAAGAGAAAATGGGTGGACTCCTTTCATGATGTAATGACAATGGTTTAGTAATACAATGATGAGCCAATACATAACAAAAATCTTGACTAAAAGCATCATCAGCTAGCATGGAACAATTGAAGGTGTTGAATAAGCAACAAGATCATGGCATACATATTGAAGATAATCCTCCCAAATACCTATGTTCATGGTAGACTAATTGCAAACAGTGCTCCAATTGGCTTGATATTTGTTATTTGACATGGCATTGACTTGATATTTGTCATTTCACATGGCATTGAAGTTTATTGCTTCCACAGAAACAAAGGCCAAGACATTGGCTTGTTTTAAAGTGTTATTTGATTCATGAAATATACACTAAAATATTCTTTTTGACTTGCTTTGGAAGATGAAATCTAAAATGATACATAGTACATGAAATTCAGAAGAGAAAGATTAAGCATATTTCTTTGGAGGCAATGGCGAAATACAAAAAGAAACAGAAGCGTTAATATTATGTGCCTATCTTCGTTGTTCAAGTCCCAAATTAGCTGGTAAAAACACTAGAGTAAGTTGTGAGGTTAAAAAATGAAAGGACTTCACTAATGGTTTACATAAGTTTTAAATTTGAAGGGATATTTGTACATAAATGTTAAATTTGAGGGAGATATTTGCCTATTTTTATAATCACACGAAGAGAGTTTTCGATAAAAAAAAGATGGTCAATTACCCCTTCAGTCCATGTGAAGGTGTCACATGTACAATTAACAGCCACATCATATGGTGCAATGGCAAAAACATTTGAAGAGAGTTTTCGATAAAAGTTGCAATTTCGGAAGAATAATTGACTATTTACTCAAAGATTATGTGACTAACACTGTTTCCATAAAAAAAATATATCTTTGTCCCAAATTAAATGTATATTAACAAAATATGTTTGTCTTAAATTATATGTCATTTTAAGTATGAATAAAACATTAATGTTTCTTTTTCTATTACGTCCTTGTCATTTATTATTCCGTCTTTTTCTAACTCTTTTAATTTATCTTCCTTATATCATTAGTGAAGAATATTTGTGTAAAGTGATCCATTTTCTCTTCTCTATACAACATTAATCACATTTCTTAATTTATTTGAAATTGTAAAATAGACATGTAATTTGGGATGGATGAAGTATATCAGAAATCCTCTCAAAAAAATGTATATAGAAAATAAAGTTTCCATAAAAAAATATGAAAAAAAAAAAGTAAAAATGAGAAATTTGAGATGATTTGTAATTCCACTTCACAAAAAAAAATGATTTGTATCGCAGTGTTTCAATCTCGTGTCTCATTCGCGTGATGATATTGAAGGGCTTTCAAGCGTAACAATTATAATCTTCAAGGGCATTTGTTCCATAGAAGTGTCAAGATTGCATGTTGCACTCAAAAGAGAACGGGACAGGCACGACAACAATAATATACTCATTATTATTATTGTTTCAGATTCATGTTTATTATATTTGTTTTTTATTCCTTTACTTTACTTTTCAGGTTCTTTTTTTTCTTTATCAAATCGATTCGGTACATATGAAGCTCCATTTTCAGGTAGTTACTGTATTCCATATACACATTTGGTGAAATCACAATTGCTACGTGATCTATTATTAAAATTGGAATGATCATTGTAACAAAATTTTGTATAACATAAAATGCTGGAAAAAAAAATGTGCCTAATTGACTAATTAAGATTAAGATTACCAATCATAATTCATAGCATAATAACAACTAGTACCATTTAATTGGAATTTATTGTCTGTGCATATATCCTCTAGATTCGATTGTGATGTTATTGAAACTGAAATTTATGTTGCCTTCATGATGTGGTTTATCAATGTTGTTGTTTTTTCTTTCCCCCTTTGTTTACAAGTTGTTTTATTTCTGACCAAGTTGAGTTTGTTAGATTCATTTTTTTTTTCGTGGCAAAAGAGTTTGTTAGATTCATGTCCTTAATCAAAATTGGTCTAGCCTTTCTAGTTTTTGTGCACATCACCAAATTATAGTTCTCTCAATTGTTGATGAATATATATTCCATAAATCATAAAGTCAAATTGAATATTTATCAAAGTGGTTATTAATGATTTTCATTTTAAAATTAGAAAGTGATTCTTCCAGAACAAAGAGGAAGAAACACACACAACCATATGATTTATATATTAAGGGTGTTAGTAATTATGAATTGTAAGCTTAAGACTTCTGTTTTCTTAATTGTTCCACTTTATGGACTTTGATTCTTGTCCCTAAATCTAAAATGTCTAATTTATAATTTATATGCAATAATAATTTTCTTTGAAGGAACAATAGTAATAAGTTGGAGCTGTCACCTTGGCCCTCTTTGTATATAATATTTGCTTTTTTGGCACTTAATAGTGAACTTTGAATGAAATGGCAAAGGTCCTTTTCTGTTTGAAAACAACTAGTTTGTTCAGTAAATTAGGAAAACAACAAATGATAAGGAATTTTTAAAAGCTTATCTTAATGTATGTAAGGATTTTGTAACATGGGAATTTAAGGTCCTGTTTTTCAATTTGCAAATGTATATGGGAAAATGACATGTGCCTAAACCTAAGCCAGACATATCCACCGTTTTGTGGATAAACAAACAATTGCATGGTTGTTTGCAGTGCAATGGGTCAAAGCATGATGCAAACCTTAGTCAACATCTCAATCCATATAGACCACCAATTGAATTATAAGAACCAGACTGGATTTACAGCGGTTTTTAATTATTGAATTGCCAATTTATTGAAATTAAAATAAATAAGACAAATGAAATACGGCTACATAGTTCTTGTATGAAAATTATGAGCTAAATATGCAGAAAGTTATTATTAATCATCAGAGAGTTGATTTCTTTTCTTTTGCTTTATAGTTCTTCTCTTAAAAATCATCTTTAGAATTTGTTTCAGCCTTTCAGCCAATGTTTTTATTTTTATTTTTAGGAACTAAGTTATTCATGTTTTCGTATTGAAAAAACCGATGTCATGTATGCACCAACACTTATAACATCATCTTTTTATAAAATTAGTTTTAAAAAAATCAAAGTTGCTTTTGAAAATCTTGAACTTATAGTTGAGATGCCGTTTCTTCCTTTTGACTAGTATGCAGAGAAATATACAATTGCCTTCTAAATGGTCGTATTTATATTCATTTCTCAATTTCAGGATTCCTAGTCATTTTTGGAGACAAGGGAGAGTTCCTTAATCAGGATTTCCTTCTAAATGTAGCATTGCTTGTACTCCTATTGTAAAAGATGATAAATCACAACTCAATGGAATCAATCGAGATCATTGTCGAAATTGATCCTGAAAATGCTGAAGAACTCAAAAAGACTAGAACAGGTGTGGATTCTTTCTTATATGCACACCTATATCATAGATGAATTTTGGAATACCGTATTGGCCTATATGATTACTAAGAGATCAATCACCTTGCTTCAGAATAGGAATGAAGGATTAAAATGACTACTTAAAAGCTTGGATGCATACTAGTCAATGAAGTTGCTAGAGTGCTTGTAGGAGTTATTAAACTGTAATCGGTTTAATACGGGAAAGGAGAGACTTAACTATCACATGTAAGGATGGTTGCTTGTAGAATAAGCAACCAGTCCATATGAATAAAAAATTAAAATGAAACACTGAATGCGAAAAAATGTGGTAACTCTTGGAATCCAATTGGAGTTTTTGCAACATTGTAGTAAAAGGAGGTGAGTTGCTTAAAGGTAATGCGGCATAATAAGGCCTACTTTAGCACGCCCCAAGGTGGACTACACCATTAGTGATGTTCTTACTAATATTGTTGCAACTAAGAAATCTTAACACTTATATTTGTAGTCTTTGTAATCGACAGTTTTTTCTAACTGAATTTTGAAATGTTTGGGATTTATTAATGTAAATGTATCATAATTTCTGTTTTATGCAGATATTGAAAGCAAGATCACAAAAATCCAGAAGCTTATTAAGAACGAAAACCAAAGCAAAAAAGATGCGAACCCTAGACGTTCTAGAAAAGATACAGAACTTATGGGACTAACTGAGGACTTATACAAGCAGTACCAGTCACTTAATGCACAATATGATCATGTCATTGGGAAAATGCTTTCTCACCAAAGAAAGGATTCAATGTCTTCATCTGACTCAGACTCGGAGTACTTTTCCTCAAAGGAAGAACAACAAAAAGTAGCTGACACTGTTAAGCAGGAATCTGATAGAGGTGATAATAGAGAGGTGACGAATCTTAACCAGAATATTGGCAATACAAATCAAGTTCTTAAGACTGAAGCACCTATTGAGGCAACCGAATTTGAAATAAAATTAACTTCACTAATGGAAGAGATGAGGAGCTTGAGCAACGATAAAACGAATCTAGAACTTCAAATTGAAAGCCAAGCAAATGAAGTTAAACAGCTAAGCATACAAAATACTGAGCTACAGAATCATGTCATGGAGCTTGAGTCGTTGTTGAAAGAGAAACAAGGTGTGGTATCTGATCTGGAGATGAAACTCAACAACAGCGAGGAACAAGCAAAATCCAACATTGTAAAATTGAAGGCACAGGTCAATGAACTTGTACTTGAGACCGAATCTCTGAGGACCCAGAAAGATGAGATGGAAGAAAAAATAAAATGTGATAAAAATGAAGCGTCTATGCAAAGAGATGACTTGATGGAGAAGCTTAACGTTATGCAACAAAAGTTAGATCCAATAGAGAATCATAACAAAGAATTAGAAGCTCAGTTGGAAAGAAAAGCAGGAGAAATATCTCAGTTCCTAATTCAGATGGAAAATTTAAAGGAGAATTTAGCCGAAGTGAAATCAACCGAACATACTATGATGGAAGAGAAAGAGGGTTTTCTTGCACGGTTAAAGGACATGGAATTCAAATTGGAAACACAAAGCAACCAGAAAAGTGAGTTGCAAGAGCAGTTAGCTGAAATAAAATCTACTGAACAGACTATGATGGAAGAGAAAGAAGGTTTTCTTGCGAGGTTAAAGGACATGGAACTCGAATTGGAAATTCAAATCAATCAGAGAAATGAGTTGGAAGAGCAGTTAAGAGATACAAATTATGAGATTAAACAACTGATGAATGAAAACAAGGCCCTGCAGGATAGAAACCATGAACTGAAAGCAGCAATGACACAGAGAAGTGAAGAGATATCAGATTTTTTGAAGGAAAACGATGGCGACGAAAATGGAGCTTCAATGGAGATCATGGCTTTAAAAGCTGAAGTTAATGACATGAGGCTAGCGTTGGACAATTTGCAGGAACAGAAAACCAAGTTGGAACTCCAAAACGAGCGAAACCAGAAGGAATATGCAGAAAGCCTAGCAAAGATAGAAACTTTGAACACAAAGTTGACAAGCCAGATAGCTGATCAAGAGAAAACTATGAAGGATCAGACATCAACCATTGACCGAATAAATGCTGAGCAAAAACAAACCATAATCACGTCGAATAAACTTATGTTGAATCAGCGATCGGCAGAAAGGAAAATGGAAGAATTGGCAGAAATGTTGAGGAAGAAAATGGAAGACAATATTCGCTTGTTGCACCAGAGGATCCACGTGGCAGAACAGTTGAACAATGAGAACAAAAGCAGTTGCAAATTAACAAAGATAAGGTATGAGGAAGAGAACAAGATTCTTGGGGAGAAAGTTTCTATTTACGAAGAGGAACTAAGAGGGCTTAAAGAGGGCGCTACTGTTACTGCAACTGCAAGTGAGGAAACACACTCACCAGTGGTTGATCTAAAGGGTTTTGAATTTGAGGCTGCTCTAAATGGATTAGATGTATTGGCTGCGAAAGTCGAGGAACACAGAGAATGTGTCATGAACAATGTGTCTACAATGATTTGTGAGGTTCAGTTTGCGAAGGATTGGATAAAGAAAATGAACGTCGAAATGAAACAATTGAAGGACAATGTGGATTCTCTTACTGCGTTACTGAGCGAAAAAGAAGAGCAGGAATTGTTGTTGAGAGATAAGGTATGGAATTTAGAAGCCACGGTGAGCAAAGAAGGAGGAGAGAAACTGAACTTGACAAATACAGTGAGCCAGCTTGAAAAGAAAGTGGGGAAATTGGAAAAGAATCTGAAAGAGAAGGATGAGGATCTGGATAGCCTTGGAGAGAAAAAGAGGGAAGCAATAAGACAACTTTGTTTGGTTGTTGAGTTTCATCGCGACCGTTGTAACTATCTAATGAATTTGGTCGCAAGTATGAGAGTTAATAAGAAGACATGAACTTTCTTTTTTTGCTTATTATTGTACATGGAGATGGAGTCATTGGAAACCAATACTCCACGGTTTTGTAAAATTGAAAAATGATTCATTCTATTATTGTTTTTTCTAACTTTACCCCTCTCAATTTTTGTTTTTAGCCAATTGAGAAAAAAATATGGTGGCACAATAGGCCTGATAGAAATGTTTACATAAGAAATACAAACACCTGCAAGCAAGACACAGGAGCTACTCTTTATCCTTTTACACAGTAGTTAAATCCAAATCTGCATAACAGTTTTAAATTTTGACCAAAATTTGAAATAGTGGTTTATAGAATAGAATAGTAATACTTACAACTAAAGTGATGTTTGAATTTCAAATATTTTTTTTATGTAACTCTTCGAAATTTAGGATACATTACTGACATTGTGAGAAAATAGAGTGTGGAAGATACACTCTGATATGCTTTAGAAATTTCCCTTAATTAATAGTTGAGAAAAGTTATTTCGACAATCTAAAACTTGACTAATACGATATTTTTATGCAGTTGTCAATTTAATAATAATTTTTTTTCTCTCTTCTTTAATGAAACTAAGACATACTTTAGGTGTATTTTTAAACGAGATATCAAAAATTGTCATATTTTGGTTGTTCAAATATTACTTATCTGAATAGTTATCACAATGAAATAACCACCTGGAAGTGCTATGTATATATAATTAGTGTTTCTAAAAAAAATTGTATATGTAATTAGTGATAAGTAAGAATTTGATTCAATACTTAATGTCTTGTTTTTTCTTAAATAACTCACTGTAAGTAGGGAGTCGACAGATCATCCGTATTGTGGTAAGAACTATTATACAAGTGAATTGAACATCACATATTAACAAAAAATCTTAAGACATTGAGTTTACGAGTCCTCTCTAATCAATGCAATACTTCTAACTCACTTTACATTTGCCACAACACAAACTTGAGCTTATTCTTGGAAAAAAGAGCTCTTCTCACTGCATGCTCTATCGAAGATAATTGGTCACATTCAAAGGGGACTTGCAAGAATATCACCAGGTTTTCTCCTGGATGAAGATAATAGGGATTCTAGTAAGGATCAGAAGCTTCCACAGTGGTGGGCTGGTGGCTAAAGGAAGATCAATGATCGTATGATTGTTGCTCGCATTGAAAATAGAATGATCGTCATCAGAAGCAACCATTGAAGGAGGAAGAGGAGATGGTTGATGCCATATGATGAAAAGAGGGAAACTGAATTTAATACTTTATTGATTGATGATTAAATTGTTTATTCAAGAGACAAGGCTAAAAAATACAAAGAGCTAGAAACTAACGGTTGATATATCTAACATCTTTTTTTATTTTCTGATAACTAACATGTAGCATCTAACTAACCTAACTAATAACTGTCCCCGTGAGTTTAGCTCAGTTGGTAGGGACATTGTATAATTTATACAGGGGCCGGGGTTCGAACCCCGGACACCCCACTTCTCCACATTTAAATGTGTGAGCTCCAGCCACTAGGCTACTAGACCAAAAAAAAAAACTAATAACTACTTCATCTTTCCACCGTCTCAAATTATAAGTTTTTGGAGAAAAAATTTGTCCCAAATTATAAATCATTTTATAATATTAATGAAACATTAAATGTTACTTTTTCTACTATACTCTCAATTATTTATTACCCACTTCTTTCAATTCTTTAATGGGTCTTGTTAGCGGGTGCACCGGAGCACTCTTTAAGCATTCTAAATTAAGTAATTATTCTTTAAAAATGTCAAAGTTTTCAATTTCCAATGCACTTTATTACACAAACTTTTATAAAAAATTATCATTTAAAGTCCTTAACTAGTAACATTTCCCTTCTTTAATTTATCTTTCCTAAACAATTAATGAAAGATAATTTTGTAAAATTACTTATAATTTCTTTTTCTCATGCAATTATATTTCTTAATTTATGTAAAATAACAAAAACTTCATATAATTTAAAACGGAGAGAGTACTTAACAACAATTAACATCTACGTAACCAACTGTTTTACATTATCCAATAGTATCTCCACAAGCTTATGTCCTTTAGTTTCTGTATGAGATCGATCCCTAAATAAGGAGAGACGGACGAAGATTAAAGTCGCAATGATTTTGTGTATACTACTCTTTTATATTTCTTTTTCATAAAATATATCAAAATAGACTTAATTAAACATTTGGTCCCTTAATTAATTTTCAGGTTTCGTTTTAGTCCCCTAATTAATAAAAGTTACATTTTAGTCCTCCAAATATGTTTCCGTCAGTCAATTTGGTCTCTCTCTGTTAATTTTAACCCAAATGTATAAGGCGGACCAACATTGTAGGTGGTCCACCATAGACCTTATTAATTTATTTAAATTTAGTCATTTGATCATTTTAAAACAAAATAGACACTTGGATCATGCAAGACCAATGAATCTAATAATGAACTGTTAACACATGGATTTTCTTCCCTTTTCTTCATCTTCTTCATACTATTTCTTCTTCATCTTCATCACCTTCATCCATCTTCCTACACATTTAAAAAAAAACTATTAATATTTACTCCCTTCGTTCCTAATTATAATACCATTTACAAAATAAATTGCCCCTTAATATAAGATCATCTACAAATTTTTGTATTTATTATTCTTTTTTTAAAATATATCTCTTATTAATATTATTAATGTATCTTGAAATATAAAAAATTAATATTATTAAAGATATCTATACACAAAGAATAATTTAGTAAAACATCACACATTTGTGATTAGGGTTGTAAATGGATATCCATGGACGCGGATAGTGTGATATCCGTGTCCGCTCTATTGGATAAATATGAAATATGTACCCTATTCATATCCACGCGGGTAATCCACAGATTTTCAGGTATCCGCGGGTTTATACAGATAATCCATGGATAACATTTATAAAAAAATTGTTAATTTTATTTAGCTGAAATTTAAAAACAAAAGTCCATCACATGCATTTTCTTCTCTTTTTAGCAAAACATAATATACATACATTACAATAACAACAAAGATCATTGACTCAACAAAAACATAAATAAAGTTCCTTACATTTAATAAAAATAAAGTGTTTTGATTTAACAAAAAAATAAATAAAGCTCGTCATATCCAAGAGAAACAAAGCTTCTTGCTTCAACAATCCCGAACACTTTGACTTCTTTTTAAAGAAGTAATACAGATTTGAACAGTCGTGTAATAACTAATAACACTCACAGTACCGAGGTTTTTTGCTTAGGAAGTTGAAAGGTATTAAGGTTATTTATGTAATTTACTCGGTTTAATAGCATGTATGGAAATCGCCGGGTGCGGATACCATTAAATCTGCATTCGTATCCATTAATTAGCAGGTAGTTAAAATATATGTTTATTATATCCATGGATATCCATTAAGGTATCTGCTCCGTGTCCGTGGCGGATTTTATCGATATCCACGGGTGCGGATTTGTTTGTCATCCCTATTTGTGACAGGTTTATTACTTCAATAATTTTTCTTAGCATCCGTAATTTTTTTATAATAATCTTATAAAAAAAGATGGAGGGAGTATTTACTTAGACTTTGTTTTAAAGTTTGGAGAGGAGGGGAACGAAGGGCTTTGGGGAGAGAAATATAGAGAAAAATTGAGAAATCTTTCACATTTTTTGAAAGAGTATTTTGTTAGAGAGTGATAAATTAATGTTTATGATAAGTATATTTTTAATTTTAAGAATATTATAACAACATATATTAAATTTGAAGAATTCATATAAACTCTCTCAAACCCTTCTCCAATACAATTTTTTAGTTCCTCCAAATGAGGAGGGTTTTATATTTTGAAGAAAAATAAACCCCTCAAAACCCCTCCTCCCAATGTCCTATATTTCTTTCACTTACTTCTTCATTTTTTTCAAACCCTCCCCTCCCCTTCAAACTCTCAAACAAAACCTTATGGGTCATTCTAACTTGTGTCCTAAAGACACATGTTAAGCAACCCAAAAAGAACAACTTTGCATTGAAAAACATAATATGTTAATTTTTAAAAAGTTGAATGCACGACTTCTGATACTTATATTTCTATACTAACTCTGTTCCTTTTTAATTGTTACTTTTTGATATTTTACACAAAACAAAACAATCAATAAATGTTACTATTTTTGATACAATAAGTTATACTTTTACTATAATGACTTTATTCATTTAATATATCATTTAATATATTTTTCTCTCTGCAATAAATAACTAAGGGTAATATTGGTAAAACAACATTTAATATTGTATTGAACTTTAAAAGTGATAGTTAAATAAAAACAAAAAAATTTCTTTAAAAAGAGACTTAAAAAGAAACTATGGAAATAATAAGTTCCTGAAAATGCGGCCGGCACAAGTTAGAACTTGCCTTGCCTTTACTTATTGTATTCATGTTAATCTACAATACATGTTGGTGTTCAGTGACAATTTCTACGTATCTATAACCAATTGGACTCAAAAGACGCAATAACGAAAACAAAAACAAAAACATAGGAAGCTGTAAAAGGTTACAATAATTGGTCACGTGAGTTGTAATTGCCGGCACGAGGAAGCTGCCTCGTTACAGGACAATGAGTGCGTGAAAAAGGTCCAGTCAGTGATTACGTGGAGTAGCTGGAGACAGATCAAACACATGGTAAAGGGGATCTTCGTGGCATCGTATTCTGCACCTTTCTGGCAATTTTTGTTTTTTTCCAAGTAATAATTATGTGGTTTCGATTTTTTTTTTTGTGGTAGCCTTGTGGCTGAATGCGGAGAAGTGGAGTGTTTGGGTTCGAACCTCGATCCATAAATGTTCACGTCAAATGAGCTAAACTCACGGGGACATGTGATTTCGATTCTATTTATTGTTATGTCAGCACTTTTAAATCGGAGTCATAATTTAATTTGATCTCTCATGATTAATTGTCGGTCCAATTTAATTTCAACACAAAATAATCTCAATCTGGACATTTTTACCCTTCCATTCATTACAGCTATGAATTAATTTGTCCTCAGACTAAATTTGATCGAAAGAAATGGGAGAATAAATAGATTTTCATCGAGTAAAATACCAATTTGGTCCTTGTCTCTGTAAATCACTCTCAAATTAGTCACCGACTCTAATAATATTTCAAAACAGTCTTTGTCAAAAGTTTTTCAATTAGATTCATGTCTCTATGTCTTTATCACATGACGAGACACTTAATTGACAAACTTTTTGACAAAGACAAAAACTATTTTGAAATATTATGATAAGTTTCTCAATTAGATCATTGTCTCTATGTTTTTGTCACATGACGAGAGACTTAATTGAAAAACTTTTGACAAAGACAATGACTATTTTGAAATATTAATAGAGTCGGGGACTAATTTAAAAATGACTAATTTCATGGTTTACTCGATTTTCATCCTTTAAACTCTACCAATAAGAGTAGTTGTACTGTTTTGCCAGACTCATAGGTTACATATCAATGAGTATTATGTAATACTTGCGTTTAGTCTGCTTGATATTTTATGGGTCTTGTTAACAAGTGTCCTCGGGACACTCTTTAAGCATTCCTAATGAAGAAATTATTTTTTTTAAAAAGTAAAGACTTCAATTTTTAATGCAATAAATGCACAAACTTTCATAAAATATTACCACTTTGAATGCTTAAAGAGTGTCCGGGGACACTAATTAACATTTTCCATATTTTATTGCGGTTAACGTAAGGAAATTATAATTATTTTTTTTAATAATTTTGTATTTTATTTGAATTACTTGTTAATTTGAATTATTTAATTATTTATTTGTTTTACAAATAAGTATAGGGGTTTGTGAGTTGAGACTTTTAAATTGTAACAAATAGTGTTTATAATTTTCAATGATACCAATTTTTGTTATGGAGTAACCCAAAATCTTATCTTAAAGACACATATATAATATTTTTTATTTAATTTTTCAAAATTGAAAGAAAAAAGTCAGCCTAAATTGATGCATATCATCTTTATATATTGTTTTTTTAAGGAATTTTTATATATTGTTATTGACAAACTAATAGATCAATGTTATTATTCACCGTAAAAAGATTGATGATATTATGTTTCACATTTAACATGATATTTTAGTAAAATTGACTTTATATGATATAATATATTAATATTTCAATTATAGTTTATAATTATACATTTAAATTTAAACATACTTTGTAAAAAATATTAAATATATAAAAATTTAATGTAGGCTAATATGCTTAAACTACCGAAAAATTTAGCAAATTTATAATTTAATATAAAGTACAAACTCTTTTTTTATCAATAATTATACATTTAAATTTAAACATACTTTGTAAAAAAAATTAAATATATAAAAATTTAATGTAGGCTAATATGCTTAAACTACCGAAAAATTTAGCAAATTTATAATTTAATATAAAGTACAAACTCTTTTTTTATCAAGGAAAAAAAGATATTAGCAAAAAAAAGGATAAAGGAAAATAACGTTAAAAATCAACAACAAGGACTACAATCTTAAGCGAACAACCCCAATGCAATTGAGAGGGGGTAAGTCGTCCATAATTTGAGAACATCCTCGTAAGAGGTACTATGCTTAGCTAGTCAATTCACATGTTCATTATCCCAGATGAAAAGTATGTTGGAAAAAACAACTCAATCTTGACGATGAAGTTTAGAAATCCAACTACTAAACGAAGCATAAGGATAAATGGGTTGAGCCTCTGAAATGACTAAATCAAGAGCCACCATAGACTCAAACTCAATACTACTCCCTCCGTCCCTTTTTATAGGAGTAGTTTACAAAAATCACGTGTATTAAGAAAAGTTGTTGGAGTAATAAAGTTGTCTCAAATATGTGTGACTATTACTAGATTACCCTTAATTAAACATATATTTAATGTTAACTTTTTATATACCAAGACAAATTGATAGTATTAATAAGGGGTATATTTGGAAAAGAGTAATCAATGCATCTAGGAATTTGTATATGATCTTATATTTAGGGACAAAACTTTTTTGTAAACTACTCCTATAAATAGGGACGGAAGGAGTATTATTCTTGTGTCTAGCATTGTAAGCCATATGACAACCATGAAGAACGACATATAACTATGCCATCAAGCAAGTAGCGATGCCACCAAAATCAGAGAAACTCAATAACTAATCACCATTAATATTCCTCATAAGACCATTGAAACATCAACATTAACTTTGATAGTACTATTTCAAGATGGATACCATGTTAAATGGTGACTGTTAGCATACACAACCAACTCTTTTTGGGTACCATACAAAAAGTTTTTTCAACCATTAACCACAGGTGAATCGGTTTTATGTCTAATGCTAAATTGACCCTTTTTGTTGTTCAAACTAAAATATCTCTTCAAAAAAACTTAATATACTACTTTTGACCAAATTAATTTCTCCAATATTTTTTTAATTAATTGTCCAGAAATCATTATGCTTTTTCAACAATCTGAGATTCTAAGTTGCCTCTTCATTACAATGGCGGATCGTAGTGGAAGAGAATGTAGTCATGGCACCCCTCAAAAAATGGATTTTTTTAATATTCTTCCACTGTAGCGCTCTCTGTGTCATTGTGTGCTTCTTCTTCCTCACACTCTTCCTCTTTGAGCCTTCCTTCTCAATCACGTGAAATGGTCAGTCACCACCATGGTCGCGATGCACCGCATCAACCACCACCATGGCCGCAATGCACTATATCGACGACCCAATCAACCTCCGAATAAAGTCTTTGAAACACATTTTGTAACACCCCAATTTTATATTTTAAGTAATTCAATAAATTTTAATAGGTGTGGCGTGGTGAATATTATTATTAATGCTGTTTTATTTGAATATGATGTAAATGTTGAGAGGGTTGAATTATATTGGTGAATTAATTTATGATACCAGAATTTAAATAATATAGAAAGAGAATTGAAAAACAAGTAGAAAAGAGTAGGAGGTGTAGAAAATAGGTTTTTAATAAGTGGGGGAGGGGAAAAGCAAAAGAATAGTGAATAGAAGAGGAAAGTTATATGAAGAGTGGTTAGACCAAATATAAATAAGGGTTTTGGGAAATTAGAACTCAGTTTTGCTGAACGTAGAAACAAAGAGAAGAGCAGCCGTCAGAGAAAGGAAAACCTAGCTACAACGAAGTCAAGCCAAACCAGAGATTTCAGAGGAATCGAGGTAAGGGGGAGAATCTTTGCACTTTAGGGTATCTTAATATATGATGGGGGGTGTTTAATTCTTAAGATGATGTTTCTGTTATGATGTGAGATTGTGATGAGAGATTGATGATGGACGAAGGTAAAGACGAGGTTGAATTATTTAAAATTAAGAGAAACTAGTTTACGGTTTACGAATAGAGGATTTACCATGAAGAGAGTGTGTGAATCAGTAGGTTAATGGAAAATTAGTGTTTGAATGATAGGGTAACCTTAGGGGATGTTTGGGGACGAATTGGGTGAGTTGGGGGGCGGGGGGGTCGAAATCGGAGCCGGGGAAGCTCCCATGGTGGAAAATTACAAAATCTACGTTCTGATGCTGACAGAATCGTGACGCGATTTTGGCACAACTTTTTGACCATTTTCAGTTCCGAATTGAGCTTAGGTTTCTTCATGAAAGTTGTAGATATGGATGTTAGCTTTCATGTGGCTTTAGAGTGACCTCATTTAGACATCCACAACTCGATTTATGGTCATATTACTACACAGGGGTCGGCACGGTCGTGCACTCTGCCCAGGTTTAGGAAACGAAACATTTCCACCCCTCTCTGTCCCGAATTGGACTTAGGTCCCTTCATGCAAGTTTTAGATATAGATGTCAGCTTTCATTTCCCTTTGGTTTGAATCCATTTAGATCTCTAGAACTTGAGTTATGAATAAAATATTGTATCTGGGTCATGCTGTGATATGAATAGTAAGTCTAAGAAAGTTGTTAGCGTGAAAAGTAAGTGTATACTAGGGTTCCGAACCTATAAACATAAATGAAGGGAGTCTAGTCTGGTGTCTTAAGGGTAGTTCCCCAACCCCTTAACGAATTAATACATGGAAGAACTTTAGGGTGTTAGAGACAAATCCAAGAAGAAATAAAGAGAGAGGAGTAGGATAGTGAATGGTGAGAATGAAAGCGCTTAGATAATGAAGTTGCTAATGACGTTGACTACTGAATATATAAATATGATGAAGTTGGTGAAGCATACTCGTAATGATGATGTTGATTATATAAATGATGTGAGTGACGATGTATATTCATGATGACAACGTTTTCTTATGCTGATGATGTGAATATCGATGATATGTTTTGTCCCGGTGTTGTGAAAAATAGGAAGAGTTTGCATCTATGACTGTAAGCTGTTGTTGATGTGTTGACATTTAATACTTTATGAGTCTTGAGCCTAAAAAGGTGAAGTAGTTTAAGCAGTAGAAGGAGAAGTGTAAGGGATGTAGATGAGTAGTTCACGACGGAGTGATAACGACAGGATTAATCCATTGGGGTATTTTTAAAAGGTCTAATATGGTAAGCTGATTAAGAGAGTATAAAATATGAAGAGATAAAGAAGTGGAAAGAGACGATGATAAGAAGGGATATAACGTAGGTGCCTTCCGAGTAAGTGATGAAGTTAAATATAATCTTCTTAAACAAATAATGAGCTTAGGAATATTGTTAAGTTGAAGAGTAAAAGAGTCAAGATAATTAAGTAACTTAAGATGAATGTTAGGTAGGAACATATAAGGTGTGTATTGAGTAGTGAAAGATAATAGGAATGATGATAGCGGTGAATAAGACGGGAATTGATTAGAAGAGAGCGAGATGAATAGGAAAGAAGATAAGATGTAATAGTCATAATGTTTGACGATAATAATAATGACTGGTATCGAGAGAATAAAACCTTAAATTATAATGAAGTTTTAGTGAGGAAAGTTGCTGACGTAGAAAGTATCGATAAGGTGAGATAATAACTTTGAATTAGAATGAAGTTAAGATTAGGGGAATGGTCGAGGTTATAGATGACGACAAATGTGAGACGGAGATTAAGGTATAAAGTCGTAATAATGAGAGGGATAAGTAGGAAAGAGTTATTGATGATGGTGAGGTGAAACCTAATTGTATAGAGAGGAGACGTTATATGTAATGTTAATGGAGAAGTAAACATCTTAAAACTAAGAAGGAGGAATAGAGTGTGCTATCAGGATAAAATATCTAGAGAGCCTAGAATAGACAAGAGAATAGAGCATGTCCGTAAGATGAATAATAAAATAAAATAGAGGGTTGTTGACGTAGAAACGAGTCGTGCTTAAGGGTTGGATTGATGAGGAGATAATGTAAAGATATAGACGGTAATAGAGAGTAATGATGAGGAATCATATGACTATGACAAAGAGTGATGACGATTGATATTATATACAAGTGTATAAATAAATATGATGAGAAATGATGATACTTGCGTTAATATGATGATGAGAGTGATGATGTTTATATTATAATGATGATGAGAATGATGATGTATATATTATAATGATGATGAGAATGACGATGTCTATATTATTTTGATGATGAGAATGACGATGTTTATTTATGAAGACGATGAGAATGATGACGGTGTGTTTTGCATTAATGTTGTGCATATTAGGGAGAGTCTTGCATTTATGAATGTGAATTCATGATGACATGATGATGTGTAATACCTGATGAGTCTGTCACCATGCATGCATATAGAGTCGTGTCTAGGAATTATGAAGATGAAATGACGATGAAAGTCCAGTAACATATCTCTGGCAATTTATGACGACGAAAGTCCAATAACATATCTCTGGCAAATTATGACGACGATAGGTGTGGTACCACATTCATATAGGTCTTAGGGTGAGTCCATATGCATTTAAATGATAATACTTATACTTGGTGTTTTTAAGTGTGAATTGAATGAGATGATGATATGTATGATTAGTTGAGAAGAATATAATAAATGTCGATGATCATATGACGACAGAATATTGTTATTGTTGTATTATAATGTTGTGCGTGCTTTTCCCTAATATTATGTTACGGCAGGATTTCTCACCCCTTTGTTGTTGTGTTGTTTTCTTTGTGGTGATTGTACTCCCGGGTACAGACACTCAGGTTGAGGAAGTTTAGCTGTGGGACGACTTAGAAGGTGGAGATGGAATACGTCTTCCGTCTAGTTTTCATTTTATTTAGTAATTTATTAAGCATGTAGTCGCTACGAGCTCTGATTCTTGTAACACCAGGGTTGGGGTTGACGTTGAAATTAATTTGTTTTTAAGTCGAGAACTTGGAAATATTGTTATTTCTATTTATGATGTTGAATAACAAGGATAATCAATATTAATGAAATCAATGAAATGTTTTCTGCTGTTGAAATTATTATTTAAAGAAAGTGTTTATGTTATATGTGATATATTGACGAGTTTTGTAACATCCTCTTTATTAAATATATAGTTATTATTTAATAATTATCGTCGGGAAATAGGGTGTTACACATTTGGCCCTAAACTTGAAGTTTTTCTTAAGAAGAAGATCTTTATAATTTATAAACCCAAAAGCCCCAATTGATTTGAGATCAGAGAAAAAAAGAAAATTCATACAGTCCCTTTGCATATCTTCTTTATTTGTTATCTTGCTGCAGGTTTTTTTCTCAACGACATGTGCTTAACTTTTTTTTTTTCTATTTGAATACCCAGCTTAGTTCACTTATTTTAAAGTTTAGATTCAACTATTATATTTGCTAAAAAAAAAAGATTCAACTATTATTTTTTGTTCCTTAGTTCAACTCGAGTCATCTCCATTGTTAATATAATATTTTTTTCAAGAAATTTATTTTGACAGAAATTATAAACAGTTAAATGTAGTATTAATTGTTAATGTTTATCAATTGAAGGTAAATTCATACCCAGACTATTGCCTAGACTTAATGGGCAATTTCAAGCCAGAATAAAAATTGAAACGAGTAATGTAAATTAGTGCCCAAATTAATGAACCGACTTTATGTTCAGAATTAAAGTCAAGAATAATAATTATTTTAAAATGGTAAAAACAGTACGTACAGGGACACATTTATCGTAGCTAAAACAATTTTTAAGTGTTTAGTCAAAAAATTAAAATTAATTAGGAAGTAATTATGATAATTAATTAAATGTTATTTCGGTTGTGTATATAGGTCATTTATTAATTTAACATGTTTTCAATATATCACATTTTATTTGGACTAAATTTTTTATAAAATGAGTAAACAATTCATCACAAATTTTAATGAATTTTCAAAAATTCATAAATTTATCTACATATAATTTAGGGGTGACATTGTAAATATACACATAATATTGAATAAATCTACTAAGAAGGTAACCCATCTCTAATCTTGGCCATTAAATAAAATACTAATATATCAATGGTGAATAGTTCACTTGTGTATGATACACAAAAAGACTGTGTTGTGTATCAAGATGGATACCATGTTAAATGTCTATTGGGTTTGTGAATGACCTCTTTGGAAAAGAGATGCTAACACATACGACTCAAAACAATAGATCTGGTTAAGACAACTCCAATTCAACCAATCATTACCATTGAAAACTATATCATTCCAGGCCTTCCATAAAATCCAGCACAATATAATGAAGATAATACAATTAGGAGCAAGAGCACGATGCTTAAACCACTATCTTTCTAACACTTTCTAGAAAGAATGTGTTCCTAACATTTTTCAAAGTGAAATCAGAAATAATCGAAGTTAGCATCCACGGCATCCCAATTTTTGAATAGGTGGGTTACACTAAATAGTTTGAGGACTAGGGGTAGTATATAGGCAAGTAACTTGTAAAGGTGGATTTGTAGTCTTAAATACTAGGGAGAATAGAGAGAAACTTTAATGGAAAAATTAAGTTAGTATATAAATGTACGCAGTTAAAGTAACCTAATATGAAGGTCTACGATCTTCCTTAAAAAAAATGAATGTCTACGATCTAAATCTAAATTCTAAAAATTGTGTTTTTTTTCCTTCAATTTTTTTTTTTTGACAAAAAATTATAAAAGTCGATATTACTTGTAGTTTATTAACATTTTCGAAAAAGCTTAATTTAAAAGTAGATATGTTTTTATTAAGATATATTCTTAATATGTACAATATGTATACTCTTTTTTTTGAAGGGTGGCTAATATGTTACTTAATTTCATTTCTGATGTTCTATTAGATATATTTTTGTGAAATCAAATATTGTGACAAACCATACATGCGGTAAGTTGGTACAAATTTTTGAAAAATGATGTTTTTTTTAAATGATGTTTGTACAACCATTTTAGAATAACTTTTGAACAAGTTTCTTTCCCATGCTCTAATTATGTTCTTACTCTCTCTTTCTATTGTTTTTGTCCCAAAAAGAGAAAAAAAAATATGTTGTCAAAAAAAATTATCACAAAATGATTATACAATTATCATTACTTCAAATTTTTATCCCTCAGGCCCTCTCGAAAGCCTACTAGTGCAATATGACATTTGATTTTTATTCTTTAGAGTTTTCCAATCAAATCTTCTTTTTTTTTTAAAAAAAAAATTAACATATTTGGTCTTACAATTAATTTCATATATATTTAACTCTTAACTTTTCATTTCCTATCTACTACTTCCTCCGTCTCATTTTAATTGTCATTTTAATTTTTTTCTGTCTCAAAATAATTGTCATTTTGTATTATCAATGCAACATTTCTTTTTTCTTTTTTCCATTCACTACAAGAAATAAGTAATTTTCCTAGGAATTTTTTCCTAGGAAAACACCCTAAATTCGTCGGAAACGGTGTTTTCCGACGAATTTTCCGACGAAACTACACATAGGAAATTTTCAATCTATTCCTACGTGTTTCCGAGGAATTTCCTAGGAATTTTCTGTCAGAAGTTTTCCTAGGAATTTCCGACGAAAATTCTGCAGAAAAGCTTTCCTGCAGACTTCTGTGTCTGACAGGTGCTTTCCGACGAATTTCCGAGGAAATTTATTAATATTTTAATGGTTAGTTTCCGAGGAAAATAATTAATTTTTTTTAAAAAAATTAAATTTTTAAAATTCATAATTGCGCTAAAAAAAATAAAAAAATGTTTCCGAGGAATTTCCGACAAAATTAATTAATTTTAAAAAAAAGTTATATTTTGGAATTTTAAAATTGCGCCAAAAAAATTTGAAATATTTTTAAAATTGTTTCCGAGAAAAAAATTTAATTTTTAAAAAAAAACTTAAATTTTTGAATTTCAAAATTGCGCCAAAAAAATTTGAATTTTTTTTAAAATTGTTTCCGAGGAAAACAATTAATTTTTTAAAAAAAAAATAAATTTTCAAATTTCAAAAATTGCGGCAAAAATTTGAATTTTGAAAAATTGCGCAAAAAAAATTGAAATTTTAAAATTGCGCCGAAAAAATTTGCGCGAAATTCAAATTTTGAAAAAAAAATTCGAAAAATTGCGCGAAATTCAAATTTTGAAAAAAAAATTCGAAAAAATATATATTAAAAAAGAAATATATGTAGTAAAAGTGTTATGAATAAAAACAAATGTAGGAATGAATTATTTTGATGAAATTATTTTTGAAAGAAATAAATAGATTTTATTGTTGAAGAAGATGAAAATTTTTGTTAATGAAGATGAAAAATTGTTGTGGAAGAGTTGTTGAAAAAGGAAGAAGAAGAAGAAGAAGAAGAATAAGAAGAAGAAGAAGAAAATAGGAAGAAGAAAATTAATGTTAAAAAAATTATAAGAGATTATTGTTGAAGAAATTGGTGTTAATGAAGATGGAAAATTGTTGTGGATGAGTTGTTGAAAAGAAAAGAAGAAGAAGAAGAAGAAGAAGAAGAAGATGATGAAGAAGAAGAAGATGAGAATAGGAAGAAGAAGAAGAAGATGAGAATAGGAAGAATGATAAGAGATTATTGTTGAAGAAGATAAAAAATTATATGTGTTTAGAAATTGTTGAAGAAGATGAAGAAGATGATATAGAGATGAATGAATATTTGTTTGAGTAGAGATGAATGAATGAATGATGAAATGTGTAGTAGAGTGTGTTATTTATAGAGAAAAAATTCTGTCACGTTTTCCGAGGAATTTCCTAGAAAAAAATTCCTAGGAAACCTTCCCACTAAAAATTTTAAATTTTCGTTTCCCTCTTCTCCAATTTTCATTTCCCACATTTAATTTCCTAGGAATTATTCCTATGAAATTCCTAGGAAAAGATGTTTTTTTTTCAAAAAAATCGATTATTTTTGAAAAATTAGAAAAAATACATTATAAATATTTTATTTGGTCTTGTCTAAAAAAAAATTTGGTTAAATTAAATAAAATAAAAATAATGATTTGAGTACACAACGACAATATTTATAAATTACTCGCTATCAACGACAATATTCATAAAATTTACGAAACAAAAACATAAATTACTCGCTATCAACATCCTCTTCCTCCTCCTCGTCCTCGTCATTATCACCATCGTCATCATGTATTTGATGAGGTGTCGGTGAAAATTGACTCGATGCAGGCGACGATGAATCAGATGTCTTTCTACTCTTTCTCCCACCCATGAACTTCTTTGTCATCATATTTTGGAATTTTCGAAAGACATTTATTTCTTTCCTTAGCTCCTTCTCTGTCTCATCTTTCCTTGCCAACGCCTGCATTTGAGATTCCAACGCCTCCTTTTGAGATTCCAATAGCTCATTTTGATTTTGCAACACCACCTTTTGACTTTGCAACTCCTCGTTCATTCGAGTTATCATTGCTTGCATCTCAGGAGACAACTCTGCAGAACGAGCTGAGCTGGACTCTGGTAGAACAGGAGCACGAAACAAATTTCCATGCACCACGTTGCCGGCTAACGCTTCAAGACCGTATACTCTGTCCGGTCTTTGTTGTCCTCCTGCAGCCTTTGCCCATATTTCAGTTTTGATGGAGTCGGGAATTTTTTGATGCGATTGAATCTCAGGATGTTGCGCCAAAAACTGTGCTACGTACTCGTCATAAGATGCCTATAAAGAAAAGTAAAGAAAATTAGATAATAATAATTGTTTACAAATAAAGTCAAGTAAAAATTATATAATAATAATAATTAACATATTTCATATTAGTTAACAACATAATTCTTTAATAATTCACTTTCTTTTTCTAATTAAAATATATTACGAATATTTGCAAATTTACATGGGTATTGCGTGCTCGAGCATCGACATACTGACCAGTACGCTGGCTGAAATGAGTCTCTCTATGGAGCTCATTTGGATAAGGATCTCTCTCCAAGGATTTTGTCTAATTGTACACGAAAAATATATAAGCAATTAGAACATTTGAGTTTATTTAATATATACATGTATAGAAATAGAAATAGTGAAATATTTTTTTACCAGATGTCTAGCATGGGTAGGGACACTGACACATCCTTGTGCGTGGCCATGTCCTCCTATAAGAGATGCTCTGTTCTGCTTGTTAGCTCTGGAACGGTTCTTAAATTTGGGATCTTCTAGCCAATACTTTACCAAGTATTCCCACACTTTTTCCCCGATCCACTCTGTACGGTAGTTGCCCTTATGTTTTTTCCATTCCTCCCGTTCATCATATAACAAATCTGATAAACGTTTGGAAGCTAACTTGTGAAAGAGCTTCTCTACAAGAAGATGAACATCTCTAGACCAGGTACAATGCTCCTGCAATAAGCAAAAAAATTATTAGACATTAAATTTTTTAAAAATATAGCATGTTATAAAGTAATTACAATTATTTAATATTTAATAAATTGTGTTTACCAAAAAGTATTTAAAAAGTTCCGCCCTGTCGTCTCTAGTAAGATGTTTATAGACGCCCCAACACCTGTCTTTCGGGTAAAACATCTGGATGGCTCCTCGAATAAATTCTGCCACTCTCTTAGATGACTCCAACCTACAAATTTGAAGTGTTAATTAAATTATGTATTTAAAAAACAAATAAAAATTAAACTTTTAATACTTACGATCCAGGTGTCGGTGTAATCCTAAGTAGCCATCCGCATAATGCAAGTCTTTGATGCAGCGACGTCGTCCTCGTCGTGGTGCTGCTGGTGCTGCTTATGCTGATGCTGCTGATCATGTTGTTGCTGATGCTTGTGGCTCTTCATGTTGGTGCTGCTCGTGCTGTTGAGGTTGATGTTCAATAACATTCATTAAGCCTAAGAAATTTGTATCTTGCATAAATTCTTGCATCAGGTCCATTGATGATCTTGTGGGAGGAACGGGAGGAACATGTATGTTAAGGCCTTGTCGAATAGTATATGGGGTGGTATTGAAACCAGGCGAATGTGATGAGAGCGGACTATATCCAGGCATAACAAATCCAGGCGTAGTGTATGTGGGAGGAATGGTCGGGAATGATGCGGGGGGAATGGTCGGGAATGATGTGGGAGGAATAGTTGTGAATGGAGTGGAGTAAGGTGGTGGAGTAGTAGTAGTAGTAGTGGTAGGAATAGGAGTACCAGTCCGTTCATCAATGTTACGGAAGGAAACCCCTGGTAGACGGCGCCATGATCTGGTCTCTTCTGAGGTAATATCTATTATGTTTTGATACTTATTTTTCTTCTTCTTCTTCTTCCCGGTCTCTACAACATGAGCCTTGCCCCTATCTTTGTCTTGCTCAGACATCCCTGTCATAATACAATAAACAATAATTAATATAATGAATAAAATATTGTCACATTATATATGCAAGATTAAAATAATTCATATGATAAAATCGTACATTAAACATCGTCATAATAAAAATCATCCACATTGTTGTCAGGGTTAATTGCATCTTCCCCATTGTCTATAGAGTTGCTAGACTCATCCCCACTGTCAGTGTCAACAAGTAACATTTCAGCATCAACTTGCTGACCGTCAACATCTCTGTCAACCAAATCCGTAGCAGGATCGACTTCAATCACTTCTGGAACATACGATATTTCATCATCTTGGTAAGGTACTTCTTTATCTTGAACTTCTGTCTCAATTTGACCTCTTGGTTTACACTTGATAGCAGCACACCATCCATGTTTGCGTCGGTGGTGAGAAGGATAAGGTACATAATACACTTGACTAACTTTACTTGCCAAGATGAAAGGGTCAAATGCATTATACCTTCTGTCCATTCGTACCTTAACTGTTTTATACTTTGGATAAATTCTCATCCCATGTGCAGGGTCAAACCAGTCACAGTAAAACAATACAACTTTGTTGGGTTCATCTACATATAGGAAAGTTACTTCAAATATGTGTTTGATCACACCATAGAAGTTATCTTCACCTCCATCACTGATTCCTTTGACGTAAACACCGCTGTTAATTGTTTTTTTGCCCACCGACCATGATTGAGTATGAAATTTAAATCCGTTGACAAAGTAAGTGTGATGTTGTTTGACTTTTCTTCCCGGACCTTCGGCTAACCCCCTCAACTTATATATATGTGTAGTCGGATGATCATTTAGCAACTGATGTTTAAACCATCCTTGAAAAGTTGTATATATGTTACCAATATTTAATCCTTGAAACATCTCAATGTATGGTCCAACTTCGATGCAATTAATCATCACATGAATGGCCGCTGACTGCAACTCAGCATCGTTCATCCAGTAATCTTTCTCTGGATGACAAAGACGTCCATGGTGACGAAAAACTGATAAGGCTGACTGACACTCTTCACTTTCAACAATAACTTCATTTCGTGTATTTCTTGGGATCAACATCAAGTTGTCGAAGTAGTGAGAGATGAAATAGTTTGTTTCCCGAACCACATAAGCTGCAACTATTGATCCCTCAACCCATGCTTTATTTCTAACCATTCGCTTTGCATAACCCATGAACCTTTCTAAAGGATACATCCACCTATAATGAACAGGTCCACCAAGCCAAGCTTCATATGCGAGATGCACCGGAAGATGTTCCATAGAATCAAAGTAACCCGGGGGAAAAACTTGCTTCAACTTACAAAGAGTGATTGGAATATTCTGATCCATTTTAACAAGTTCATCCATCCTCAAGGTTGAAGCACATAAGTCTTTAAAAAATTGGCTAATTTCAGTCAACGGGTTTATAACATTTTTTGGCAATGAACTAAATGCAATTGGAAGTAAGCGTTCCATGAAAACGTGGGAATCATGACTTTTCATTCCACGCAGTCTTCCGGAGTTGACATCGGCACACCTTGACAAGTTAGAACAATATCCGTCTGGCATCCTCAATTCTTTCAACCATTGACAAACAGATTTTGCTTCATCAGCAGTTAGACTATAAATAGCCTTAGGTTTTAGATATTTTCCATTTGGAAGAAGTTGTAGCTCCATATCTGGTCTCTTACAAATCAATGGCAAGTCCATTCTAGCATTCTCATTATCTTTTGTTTTACCAGAGACATTCATCACCGTGTGAATTATATTGTCACAAAAATTCTTCTCAATGTGCATAACATCAAGATTATGTCTAAGTAAATTGTCTTTCCAGTAAGGGAGGTCCCAGAAGATACTTCTTTTAGTCCAATGGTGGGTGTCTGACACTTTTGCCAACATCTGGGAATTTCAAAAGTCCTAATGCACTGACTCTACGGAATACTTCCTCTGATGTTGTCCTAGGAGGCGGACCATCTTTTTCTGTTTGTCCTTTACGAAACAAATTCCTCTTCTTACGAAATTCATGTGTTGCTGGTAAAAACCTACGGTGGCAGTCAAACCACGAACTCTTTCTTCCGTGATGCAAGTTAAACGCCTTTGTTTCTTCCATGCAATGTGGACAAGCCAATCTACCATGAGTCGACCATCCAGACAACATTCCATATGCAGGAAAGTCATTAATAGTCCACATCAAAGCTGCCCTCATCCTAAAATTATCCTTCCTTGCAATATCATATGTTGTTTCACCGATCCACAATCTCTTCAAATCATCAATTAAGGGTTGTAAATACACATCTATACCATCTAATGGGCTATTAGGTCCTGGTATAACACAAGTCAAAAACAAATAAGATTTTGACATGCACATGTCAGGAGGAAGATTATACGGGGTAAGAAGAATTGGCCAACAAGAATAAGGCGCTGCCGACTTTTGGATATACGGGATAAATCCATCAGAGCATAACCCAAGCCTCACATTGTAACACCCATACTAAATTGTCTAGAATATTTAGCATGTGTATTAGTCTGATATTGGATACATTAAAATTTTCAATAATAATAATAATACAATACAGCTGAATGAGTACAAGTGGCTCGTTTATACAATTATCCGAATACCAAAGCATATACTTATACATAAGTCTGATAATCTCCTGTGCTGGTACTTGACGAGCAACTGCACTCCAACCAACGTCTTCCTGAAGAACTTCATCACGAACCTTTTGCTTACCTGTAAACCTGCACCAGAAGGATTGGGATGAGACATAATGTCTCAGCGAGCTCCACCCAACCTACTGTTGGCAACCACAGGGAACCTAGGGTCGCCGTGCCTACTTTTGGCAATCTTGGGGATACCTACGATCACCGTCATTCTCTACATATCTCGCGATCAAGGGAAAGCTAGGATCGCTGTATGTCTCTTATCATAACCTTAATCTTATACTTAGTGATCGAGGGGAAGTCCATGATCACTTTTTGATGACTACTTTGTCTTATCTCTTAGTATATAATATATATACATATTCATCTTTTTCACATCATAAAGTTAGAAGTTAGCGTTGAACAAACAATACATTATCTTGGTTCATTTTACGGAGTGCATCCGGGTGGAGTAACCCCGAAGTACATCTCCCATCATACCGGTGAAATTCCTATCATATCAGGCTAACACCGGACTCCTCTTATCGTTGTGTGGACAACTCTCTCGATGAAGTCCCATCCGGCGTATCCCGGAGTCTGCTGAACACAACTTAACTTGCATGTAGACAACCCTCTCGGAGAAGTTCCATCCGGCGTATTCCGGAGTCTGCTGAACATGCTTAATCTTTAACATACGTGTGGATAGCCCTTTCGGAGAAATCCCATCCGGCATAATCCAGAGTCTGATGAACTTACGTGTGGATATCCCTTTCGGAGAAATCCCATCCGGCATAATCCGGAGTCTACTGAACACGTATAAACTTTAGCATAATTCTTATCTTAAGTACTTGTAGTACATCTAATACTTTACTATAAGCTTTTGCATATCTAATGCATTCTTCAAGTAATTATTCTTGTAATACTTAACCTATAATATAAGGTTCTAAGCTTATCGTTCTCATAAGCCACTTAATCATTATTGGGTATCTGAACCCCCTAAAGCCTATCTGAGGTCTTGAATATTGAAATAGTCCTTGTACATTGTACACTTAATTGAATACATCATCTTACTATCCTATCAAAGGATCTAGACATATCGTTATCATATGTCATCCTTAAGAGTTACTAACTCAATTGCATTAATTACCGATTTCTCGGACCTTTGTTTTGTACTTTCCATACGTTACCTATTCTTTGCTCCTTTATGATTTTTGTCCGTTAAAGCCCCTTAGGATGAGTTAAAATGGTGTCCTTTGATTCCTTAAAGTTTCTGGAGAAAACGGTTGCGAAAAGCGTCGCTTACACGCGCTGAATCACCCGAAACAGCTCAGCTGAAAAATGTTGTTCTGGTGAGCTCGCTGTAGCGACGGATCCATGGCTATAGTGACCAGGACCAGAATCAAAATTCGTTCTGCTCGCTGCAGCGAGCTCCAGCTCGCTGTAGCGACCATGACAGTTCAGAAATTGCTCAAAATCGTATTTTTCACCATTTTAGATCAACCCAAGTTGCCCAAGCTTCCCAACCATGTTAGGACTGATTTTCTATTACAAATTAACTGATTAAAAACAAGGATTAGCAAGGAATTGATAACAATTAGGATTAGGGCACAAAACTATATCTTAGCATAAAAATGAATTACTCACACAACTCACTCTAGGTGGGTTCTAAAAACCCTAGGGAGCTCACCTGAAAAGCTTGCTTAGATTCCTCTTCTTTCCTTGATCCCTTGCCAAAACCCTAGCTTCCAATTCCTTTATTCTTTCTTGTTTCCTTGACCTCCAATGGCTCAAGAGTTCCCATAATTGGTACTTGCTCATGAACTTGACCATATGGGAGGATGATTAATGAAGATTGAAGTGAGGAGGGGAAGAGGATGGTGTGGGGTGAAGTAGAGAGAAGGGAGAGGATGGTGTTAGAGAGAGGGATAAGAATGAAGAATGAAGGAAAATAATGGTTTTGCCACATATAATGCCATTAAATTGGTAATTACCAAATTGCCCTTTTTCTTAAAACATCTCTGGTACATCGTCTCGACACTGATAAATATTCGACTCTTAAGCGGGATGTTACACTCACATTACGTGGATTTTCTGCAAAATCAGGATGTACTGCGTCAAAGTGCTTCCATGCCACCCCGTCACAGGGATGTCGCATCACACCTGTATTTGTTCTATTGTAATAATGCCACGTCATTTTATCGGCTGTGTGACTTGATGCATACAATCTCTGCAATCTTGGTATTATTGGCAGATAAAACATTGACTTGACTGAGACTAGTTTCTGCTTTCGAGAACTGGCATTATCACGTACTTGGTACCTCGGTGCATTGCAAAATTTAAACTCCACCAACGACCCATCATTTTTACCGAATTCGTTGTCGTAAAACAGCATGCACCCTTTAACGCAACAATCAATAGTTTTAACTTGCAATCCCAACTTCGACACCAACTTCTTAGCCTCATAAAAACTCAATGGCAAATTGTCTTTTATAGGAGTTGCGTCCCTCATCATTTTTGTATAACATTCTGCGCCTTCTTCAGCCACACTCCAATCTGACTTGGCAGCTAAAAGCCTCACACTCATGGATAACTTAGAATCAGACGACCCTTCAAACAACGGCTTGTTTACTTCCATCATCATTTTGTAAAACTTCAACGCTTTCTCGTTCGGAATTCTTTCCTCTTCAGCGCCCTCGTCCTCGTTGTAAGACAGGTTCACCCCAAGAGCATCACCAACCATATCTTCCATCATGCCAAAGTTTTCACTCTCCGTACGCTCCCACTGCTTAAAGCGTGCATATTAACATCATTTGTCGGCTCTTGTTCACCATGATATTTCCACACGTAATAATTCTTCATAAAGCCAAGATCCTTTAAATGATTTAGAACATCTTTTGGGCTCTGAAGCAGCCTACACGTACATTTAATACACATACATCTTATCCCTCCCTCCAATGTAAACGCACGTTGCGACATGGCGTAAGCAACAAATTCACGAACTCCATCCACAAAAGCCGCTTTAAGTGTTCTTTTCCCCGGATATTTTCTATCGTACATCCAACTACGATGTAAAATATATTGATCCATCTTCCGCGTCACTAATATTAACTCGATTAGTTTGTATTTATTCGTTACAATAACGCGCGGATAATAAATCCTCGCGTTGCCGACAAAAGTTAATGACTACAACCTAAATATAAATAACAATTTTTTTTTTCTTTCTAAAAACCTAAATATTTAGAAATTCGTACGAATTACACTTATTTCATATAAATTAACTTCATAATTCTTTACGAATTTATCTTCTTTTTCTAACAAACATTTTAAACATATTTCTTTCCTAACTTAACCTTCTTTTTTTAAAATAACTACAATAACATTTTTACTAACCACATTTTTTACTTGCATTTTTATTAACTAAAACATATTTGTTACATAAATTAGTTTTACTATTTAACTAATTTTTAAACATATTTCTTTACTAACTTAACCTTCTTTTTATAAAATAACTACAATAACATTTTTACTAACCACATTTTTTACTTGCATTTTTACTATAACTAAAACATATTTATTACATAAATTAGTTTGACTAATTAACTAATTTTTATACATATTTATTTACTAACTTAACCCTCTTTTTTTAAAATAACTACAATAAAATTTTTACTAACCACATTTTTTACTTGCATTTTTATTAACTAAAACATATTTATTATATAATATCTCACATGAATTGCATAAAAATTATATAATATTTTACAACTAAATATATAACAATTTCTAATTAATCTATGTCACATTTTCTAAAATTTGTATGAATTCAACATTACGCGCATATAAAAATTACGAGCCACAAATAAAAGTTACGCGCGGATAAAAATTCCGCGCGCCACTGGCAAAATTAATTACAACAACTAATTCACATATTTCATATCAATTAACTTCATAATAAATTTTTTTAACATATTTCATTACAACAACTAATTCACTAATTCACATATTCTTTACTAATTTACATTCTTTTTCTAACAAAATTTTTTATACATCTTTCTTTTTCTAACAAACTTAATTTTATACATTGTAGCAATTTAAAATAAGTAGAAGATATATACCAACCTCAAATAATTAGACGAGGAACAAAGTGGATGAAAAAAAAACCAAGCAGCAGCTGCAGCAACAACACCAACCTTAAAATGGATCCGAAGCAAAAAACTACAAAAAATAATACAACATAATTAATAAAATCAATATCAATGGAGAATAGTGTAATAACATTGAAATAAATTATTATAAAAAAATAACAATAATAAAATTAAATATATACACAAACCTGATGGAGAATAGTGTACTAAATTACAATGGAGAGAATAAGTGATATTGATATGGTGTATTGATATAGATTAAGAAAATAAGTATATAATATGAGATAATAATTTGAGATAATAAGTGTATTGAGAGAAAATAAATTAAAAAAATGAAAGATAGTAGTATAAGAATGAAGAAGATTAGTAAGAATGGAGAGAAGAAATGAAAAATGTTGTATATGGAAAGGATTATGACATGTATATATATAGCACTGCCTTGCCAACGTTCTAATGTTCCCAACGGTCTGTGCGCAACGGCTAAAATTTTTGATGCTTTCCGACGAAATTATTTCGTCGCTAAACCTGTGGGTCCTAATGCTTTCCGACGAAAAAAATTCGTCGCTAAGCAACAACGAATGACAACGTGCCACGCCTCCAACGGTCACATGGAAAAGGCTAGTGGGGCTAAGCTTTCCGACGAAACAAATTCGTCGCTAAGCACAACAAACCAGATTTCGCCACGTATGCTTTTTCTGCGTAAAAGTTAATGTGGGTCCACTGCTTTCCGACGAACTAAATTTGTCGGTAAACAAGGCCTTGTAAAAAAATGCCACGCCATCATATCTGTTTTGTTGGGTCCCATTTCTTCTAAAAAGTAGCTTTCCGACGAAATAAAATTCCTAGGAAAATTTCATAGGAAAATTGTGTATTTTCTTGTAGTGATTATAATATACCCTTATTTATTGAATTCCACTTCATTTAACCACTTCCCTAACTACAAATCATAATGGTGTTTTGGTAAATTATATTAACTTTACCATTGAAATCAACTCAACTAATCATTTTCTTAAAAACCTCGCACAACTCTAAAATGACTATAACATGAGACGGAGGGAGTATATAATTCCTTTTTTAAATATGGAACGAATATTGTATTCATAAAAAAATATAGATTTTATTGATTAAATAACGAGAATGAAGAAAATTGATAATATCATTTAATTATTAATAAATTTTAGTTTTATTTTCAAACTTATTTCAATAGTATTATCAATTTTCTTAATTCTCATAATTAAATAAAATTGATCTATAATTTTTTAACGAAAAATATCTATATTTAGAAGAAGGAACTTGATCCTTACCTCCGGAGCTTAATGCTACAAATATTGTTCTTGCACCTAAGGGGGACAATCCAGAATCAATGAAAGATCTCCGTCCTATATCCTTGTGCATCGTTCTCTACAAAGATATCTCCAAGGTACTCGCTAACCGCCTTCGGCCCCTTATTAACAAATGGATCTCTCCGGAGCAGGCAACATTTGTTCATTCTCGTTCCATCATGGACAACACTTTAACGACGTTCAAAACTCTTCACCATATGCGCTGCAAAAGAAAAAGCAAAATTGGCGAAGTTGCCTTGAAATTAGACATATCAAAAGCCTTCGATAGTGTCAACTGATCATATGTGGAAGCTATCCTTACCAAGATGGGGTTTTGTGCTAAATGGATTTCTTGGAAGATGATGTGCATTACTTCAGTTGAATAGCATGTCCTTTTCAATGGAGACCGCATTGGTCCTATTACCCCACAACGAGGCCTTCGTCAGGGATGTCCTCTTTCACCATACCTCTACATTTTATGTGCAGAAGGGTTATCGTCTATCATAAAAAATTACGAGCTTAAAGGTAAATTACATGGAACCCGTATTTGCCGTTCTACCCCTCCGGTTAGCCATCTTTTATTCGCGGATGACATCTTCCTTTTTTGCAAAGCAACAATATCTGAAGGAAATCTTATCTCATTATGAATTAGCATCATGACAAGCAATTAATTACATTAAATCTGCTATCGCCTTCAGTAGCAACACGCCTTCAGATGTCACTTTGGCCATCTCCTCCTCCCTTGGGGTTTCTAATACTATCGGTTCAAGTAAATACTTCGGCCTCCCCTTTATGGTAGGTCGCAGCAAGAAGACAATATTCTCTTACCTTAAGGACTGTATGTGGAAAAAATGTCAATCTTGGAGTGTCCGATCTCTTTCGAGTGCTGGTAAGGAAGTTCTTATTAAATCAGCTGCTTAAGCAATCCCATCTTATTGTATGGGAGCTTTCCTCGTCCCTACCTCTCTTTGTGATGAGATTGAAAAAAAAATAATGAATTCTTTTTATTGGGGTTCGAAAAAGAATGGTGCTCGTGGAATCAATTGGATGAGGTGGGACAAATTAACTCTTCACAAAAATTTTGGAGGCATAGGTGATAAGTGCCTAAAAGTTGTTATCTTTTGATACATTTTAGGGCACTTATGATTACTTGTTTTACAAGTTACCTTAGGATTAGAGCATATTTGTGTTAAAAATGCAATATTTGTGATCCTAAGCCTTACCCATGTTATTATGCAGGAAATACATGCTTGGACCTGATTGATGCAAAGAAATGAAGTTTTTCTTGATGCCATCGCTACAAGCGCAGAAGCCATCGCTAGTAGCGAGGATAGGCAGGGATTTCCATGAAGCCATCGCTTGAAGCGCAGAAGCCATCGCTAGAAGCGAGCCCAGACAGGGATTTACAAGAGTTCATCGCTTGAAGCGATGAACTGGACACTAGAAGCGAGCCTAGGCAGGGAATTTCAATGATCCATCGCTTGTAGCGACAGACCTTGTCGCTACAGCGACCAGAGGGCGGTTTAATGCTGATGGATGACGTGGAGCTCTTTGATTGGCCAGTTGACTTCCTCGCTACAAGCGACAGGCTGGTCGCTTGTAGCGAGCGTGCATTTTCTCAGCATATAAATATATTTTGAAGCTCATTTTTTAACAGTTAGTTTTTTATCAGAATTTTCATTTTCCAGAGCTCAAAATACTTGTTTTATAAGAGAGAGAATAGGCATAGAAGGAGGTAAACTTCAAATAGCAAAGTGATTTGGATTGAAGAATACATTAAGAAGCTTTGAGACATCAAGCCTTAATATATCTTCATCTTCCTTTCTTGTTTTGCAATAGTTGTCATGACAATGATCAACTAATCTCCTTTGTTGGGATTAATAGGTAATCAATCATTCCATGTTGTAAACTTTTGATTTATTAAATATATGATTCTAGCATTTTTATATACCATTGAATTTCTTCTTGCTTTTCACTCTTATAATTGATTTAAATGTTGTTGAAAAATACTTTTGAATCTAGTTTAGAATGATATTCTATCAAGATAAGAAATTCTAGAAATGGGATTTGGTTTTGATAATTACATTAAAGTATTGGATCGTAAAGCTTTCGAATCGTTTAATAGATTGAGAAATCATCGATTAAACGATACGATCGATCTCACGACGTCATTTGGGAAATCAATGACGTTAGTGAGCAATACGTGATAATGTCATATATAAGAAAAAGCTAGAATCCGTATTTATAATCAATCGAATACAAACGATGTTTGATTGATGAACGTTAATCCTAACACCTTCTATGTCCTATTACTCTACGTTTTATTTATTATGTTTTTAAATGTTGAGTAGCGTAGTAAAGAAAAAGGTTAAACCCTAACTTAAGACGATAATCGACGTTGAACGGTTTATGATATCACGTTAATCCCTGTGGAACGATATAAAAACTTATACTTACTTTTGTGCATTTAACAAAATGGCGCCGCTGCCGGGGATTAAAGTTATGATATTATAATCATTGCAACTTTAATTATGGTTTTAAGCAATTTTGCACAAAATTCTTTTATGTATATAACTATTATTCCTTATCCATCTTGTTTGCTAATTCTTTTTGGTCAGATTGTTGAAATCGTATATGCGAGGTCAAGTATCGGAGGACCAGCTGCTTTTTGATTCTGAGATAGAGAGAACAGCTCGTAGAAACAATAGCAAGAATCGGAAAAAGAAGCAGCAAGCAAAGAAAAGGCAACAAGAGGAAGCTTCTGTTTCAAGTCTTTCATCTAGTCCAAGTCCAAGCCAAGAGTTACCAATGGCTGCAGCAGGAGATCCTGGAGGTTCAGGCGGTCGTGGGATGCCATGTCACAATAGCCCACGCCGTTTAGCACAATTGGGGAAAACGCCAAGGACTACCAAACAAACTGAGATGAAGACGGGGATCTTACAAATACTTTATGCTAATCCCTTCTCAGGATTGGACCATGAAGATCCGTTTCAACATCTCACCAAATTTTATGAGATTGCCGGTACACTTAGTGAGACGGAAAACAACGAGGAGGCTATATTTATGAGGATGTTTCCTCATTCTTTGATTGGCAAAGCTAAGGAGTGGTATTTGGACCAGCCACCGACGGTAATGACGAATTGGAACACGCTTGAGGAGAAATTCCTTGAGAGGTTCTTCCCTCAGAATCGTTTCATGGAGGCGAAGACAACTATTGCTGTGTTCTCACAAGGTTCTAGTGAGACGTTATGTGAAGCGTGGGAGCGTTTCAAGTCAATGCTCAGAAGATGTCCTAATCACGGATTCGATGACTTAACACAAATTCATCTATTCCGAACGGGATGCAACAACAATCCAAGCTATTGCTTGATGCTGCTGCTGGTGGTTCTTTGATGGCCAAGAGCGCCGAGGATGCTGTTGCTATTATTGAGAGAATGGCATTGAATGATCACCAGGCTCATCATAACCGAAGCCAAGGCCAAAGGAAGGCGGGGATCCTAGATTTGGGGACAAATGATGCAATCCTAGCTCAAAACAAATTGCTCACGCAACAAGTGGAAGAGTTGACAAGAAAGATGGCCAACCTTCCTCAACAAATGAAGGATATCCAGAACGAACAAAGAAGACAACACCAAGTCGCATCATGCGAGCTTTGTTCGGGAGATCACCCAACCGGATTTTGTCCGCCACCTACAGAAGAGGTAAGCTATGTTGGAAATCAACCAAGGCCTCAACAGCTTCAAAACCAATACCAAAGCCATCCAAACAACCTCCCAAGAGGGAATAATCCGAACTATGGCCAAGGTTGGAGGCAAGAAGCTGGGCAACATAACCGACAACCTTACCAAAACTATAATCAATACCAACCTCCACAACAAAACCGCAACCAAACCACCGACGAAACCCTCAATCAATTCATGCAGATGTCAATGGCTAACCAAAAGAACACTGATGCCTCCATCAAGAACCTAGAAACGCAAGTGGGCCAGTTGGCACAACAATTATCTCAAGCAACCCAACAAGGCGGAACCTTTACCGCCAACACACAAACCAACCCAAAGGATCATGCATCATCATCAAAATGACAATTAAGTCATTTTGATGAGGAAGTCCTTGCATCAAGAGACAACGAAAATTGCAAGGCAATTGCTACTCGGAGCGGGAAGGTAATTGGTAAAGGTATAGGGGACAACCTTGAAGTAGAGAGAAGAATTGTTGAGAATGAGGAGAAGGATGATGATGAAGGACATGAGGAGGAAACAGGAGGTGTAAATAGAGAGGAAGAAGTTGAAAAAAATAATAAGGATGTAGTTGAAAATGAGAACATAGTGTGGAAGAAGGATGTGGTGAAGGAGAAGGGCAAGAATCATGAAGTAGTGAAGAATGCACCAACACCACATCTACCGTACCCAACTACACCAGCCAAAAAAGAGAAAGAGAGGCAGTTTGCTAGGTTCCTTGACATATTCAAGCGTTTACAAATCAACATACCGTTCTCGGAAGCCCTAGAGCAAATGCCGACCATGCCAAGTTCATGAAAGAGATTCTCTCCAAGAAGAGGAGGTTTAATGAAGAAGAAACAATTCAGCTAGACACTAATTGTAGTGCAATCATCCAGAGAACATTGCCAAGGAAGGAAAAAGATCCGGGCAAAGTTACACTACCGGTGTCCATTGGCAATGTTAATGTCGGCAAGGCACTTATTGATTTGGGTTCAAGTATCAACCTAATCCCATTATCCGTTGTCAAAAGGATTGGTGATATAGTTGTGAAAAGAACCAACTTAACCTTGCAATTGGCCGACAAATCCTACACTCGTCCATTGGGAATTGCTGAAGACGTGTTGGTGAAAGTCGACAAGTTCTTGTTCCCCATCGACTTTGTAGTGATGGACATACCGGAGGATGATGATGTGCCGCTACTTCTTGGGAGAACTTTCATGCAAACGGCACGGATGATGATTGATCTTGACGGAGGCTTAATGAAAGTCCGTGTGGACGATGAAGAAGTCAATTTCAACATCAACGAAGCGATGAAGTATCCTAGTGATAAAGGTGCTTGCTTCAAGATGGATGCAACGGAAGAATTGATAGTTGATACGAGAAACCAGTTGCATCACTTGACACATCTTGAAAGAGTATTGACAAACGCACTAAGTATCATAGGAGAAGAAGATGAGAAGGAGCTTGAAGAGTGTTTGAAGGAGCTCGATTCGTTGAAGGAAATTCCTCCTCACAAAGCCAAAATCAAGGAATTGACGAATGAAGCTAAAGTGGAAGAAGTGAAGCTGGAGATGAAGATCTTGCCCTCACATTTGAAGTATGTGTTTCTTGATCAAGAGGGTACCAAACCGGTCATCATTAGTAGCTCCTTGTCAAACCATGAAGAAACAAAATTGGTAGAAGTTTTGAAGTCCAACAAGGAAGCAATAGGTTGGACACTATCCGACTTAAAAGGGATAAGTCCATCCTATTGCATGCATAAGATCATGATGGAAGAGGATTATAAGCCGGTAGCACAACCTCAAAGACGGCTAAACCCAAACATGAAGGAAGTAGTCCGGAAAGAAGTAGTTAAGCTACTTGAAGCCGGCATGATATATCCGATCTCGGATAGCACTTGGGTTAGTCCGGTTCAAGTTGTCCCTAAGAAGGGAGGTATGACGGTTATCACGAACGAGAAGAACGAGCTCATACCGACAAGAACCGTAACCGGTTGGAGGATGTGTATCGACTACCGGAGGCTTAACAAAGCAACTAGAAAGGATCATTTTCCTCTACCATTTATGGATCAAATGCTAGAGAGGCTGTCAGGACAAGCTTTTTATTGTTTCCTTGACGGATATTCGGGTTACAATCAGATTTCGGTGAATCCAGACGATCACGAGAAGACTGCATTCACATGTCCTTTTGGGGTATTTGCATATCGACGCATGCCGTTCGGATTATGTAACGCTCCAGCAACATTTCAACGATGCATGCAAGCCATCTTTGCAGACTTGATAGAGAAAAGCATTGAAGTGTTTATGGACGACTTCTCAGTTTTCGGGTCATCATATGATTTGTGCTTGAAGAATCTGGACACGGTACTGAAACGGTGCAAGGAAACCAACTTGGTGCTCAATTGGGAGAAGTGTCACTTCATGGTAACCGAGGGTATAGTCCTTGGTCACAAGATCTCCTCCAAGGGTATTGAAGTTGATAAAGCTAAGATCGACGTGATAGGAAAGCTTCCACCACCAGTCAATGTCAAAGGAATCCGAAGTTTCCTAGGCCATGCCGGGTTCTATCGGAGATTCATCAAAGACTTCTCAAAAATTGCAAAGCCATTGAGCAATTTGCTCAACAAAGATAAGTCTTTTGATTTTGATATTGATTGTTTACATGCTTTTAATAGTTTAAAGGATAGCTTAACATCCGCACCCATAATCACCGCACCAAACTGGACATATGATTTTGAACTTATGTGCGATGCAAGTGATTATGCGGTAGGCGCGGTGTTAGGTCAACGCAAAAACAAGATTTTTCATGCTATACACTATGCAAGTAAAGTTTTAAATGACGCACAAGTCAATTATGCTACCACTGAAAAAGAATTACTTGCTATAGTGTTCGCATTAGAAAAATTTCGTTCGTATCTCATTGGTTCAAAAATTGTTATCTGGACTGACCATGCAGCTATCAAGTACTTAATTACCAAACCCGACTCAAAGCCGAGACTCATCCGTTGGATGTTGCTACTCCAAGAGTTTGATTTGGAGATTAAGGACAAGAAGGGGACTGAGAACCTAGTAGCTGATCATCTGTCAAGATTGGTGAACGATGAGATAACGAAGAATGAGAGGGACATCCTTGAAGAGTTCCCGGATGAAAAGTTGCTTATGGTGCAAGAAAGACCATGGTTCGCTGACATGGCCAATTACAAAGCAACGGGTTTCATACCGGAGGATTACACATGGCAAATGAAGAAGAGGTTGTTGAGAGACGCAACTCAATTCATTTGGGATGACCCGTACCTCTTCAAGATTGGAGCAGACCACTTGTTAAGAAGATGTGTTGCAAGAGAAGAAGCCAAGGACATCATGTGGCATTGTCACAACTCGCCATATGGTGGTCATTACAGTGGAGAAAGAACTGGAGCAAAAGTTCTTCAAGCAGGCTTTTATTGGCCCACTTTGTTCAAAGACGCATACGAACATGTGAAGGAATGCGAGAGTTGCCAGAAAACCGGAGGGATTTCAAAAAGGAATGAAATGCCTCTACAAAGTATCCTTGAAGTCGAAGTCTTCGACTGTTGGGGTATTGACTTTGTAGGGCCATTTCCATCCTCCATGAACAACGAGTACATTCTGGTGGCTGTTGACTATGTGTCAAAGTGGGTAGAAGCAATAGCATCCCAGAAAGCCGATAGCAAGACGGTGGTCAAGTTTCTGAAAAGAAACATCTTTTCCCGATTTGGAACTCCAAGAGTGTTAATAAGTGATAAGGTTCTCACTTCTGCAATCAACAGTTAGCAAAAGCACTTGAGCACTATGGAGTAAAGCACAAGGTAGCTTCACCATACCATCCACAGACCAACGGTCAAGCCGAGGTATCCAACCGTGAAATCAAACGGATACTTGAGAAGACCGTGTCATCATCAAGAAAGGATTGGGCAATGAAACTGGACGAAGCATTGTGGGCCAATAGGACTGCATACAAAGCTTCTACGGGTTTCACACCATTCCAGTTGGTGTATGGGAAAGCATGCCACTTGCCGGTCGAGTTGGAGCACAAAGCGTTTTGGGCGCTCAAGTTTTTGAACTTTGATCAAGAGCAAGCGGGGGAGAAGAGAAAGCTTCAGATGAATGAGCTAGAAGAAATGCGTGACCAAGCCTATCAGTCAAGCAAGCTTTATAAGGAAAAGGTCAAACGGTATCATGACAAGAAGATCATGAAGAGGGAATTCAGGCCCGGTCAAATGGTGTTGCTGTTCAATGCAAGGCTAAGACTATTTCCGGGTAAATTGAAGTCCAAATGGTCCGGTCCGTTCATGATCAAGGAGGTCAAACCTTATGGAGCTGTGGAACTAGAAGATCCTATCACTAAGTCAACATGGACAGTGAATGGACAGAGGCTGAAGCCATATTTTGGAGGTGAAGTTGTTCGGCACACGACGACGATTTCACTCATCGATTCTTAAGCATAAGCGAATCAGGCGTCGATCTAATGACGTTAAACAAGAGCTTGTTGGGAGGCACCCCAATTTTGTAAGTATGTTGCATTTTTAGTGTTATTTTAGTTCTGTACAGTTATTTATGCATGTAGGGATAGTGGCAAGAACTCAAAATTTTATTTTTCTGTTTCCTGTCATGGTCGCTACAGCGACAGATTCATCGCTGTAGCGATGAACTTTGCACTACGTCGCTGTAGCGACGCACTTGTCGCTTGTAGCGATGGATTCCAAGCTTTGCGCTTGTAGCGCCAGCCAACGCTTGTAGCGATGGGCTTATAGCCTGTCGCTGTAGCGACAGGTCGCGCGCTTGTAGCGACCGTAGCAGAACAGGCTTTTATAGTTCCCAGGCCACTACTGACTTTTTCCCTACCTCCCAACCACCCCATTTAATGTTTTAGCCGTTGCTATTCTTATTTTTCGCATCCTATTACATCTGTACACATTCCATTTCCAGTTTATTCTTTCCTGCATTTTTCACTTCAAATTTCTGAAAAAAAAAAATCTTGCAAATCAAATCTGTACCTGTGCTTTATCTTGCTCAATCACAATCCAGGTATGTTTTTCGTACTTCTCTGTTACTGTTTGTAGCTGTATAGATGATTATTGATGCCTGCATGCTGATTACGAAATTTAGGGTTTTAGGGTTGTAAAATTTTGAAAATTAAGATTCTGCCCTGTTGTTATACCCATGATTAGCCATAGTTTAAGCTTTAGTAAATGAACTTAAATCACTTAGAAAACTCTCCTTTCATCATTTGATTCATTCAAATCGTATTTTGAAAATATTTTGTAAAAATTTCAAAATAAATTTAGGGTTTTGATGAAGAGGAAGTTTTGGTGATTTTCATTCATTTATATTAGCTTTAGGGTTAATTTCGCATGCTACAAGTAGGTTTAAATCCAGAAAATCAAAATTTTTGAAAATGGGTGTTCCTCGCTAGACAGCGCTTGTAGCGCAAGAAACCAGCAAAAACTGGGTTCGCTCGCTACAAGCGACCAAGCTGTCGCTGTAGCGACGAAGCCCAGAATTTGTTTTATTTTTCTTTTAATTTGAACCTGACTTGTATCCTACCTAATTTTTGTCTGTTTTAATCCTTGTGTAGGAATGACACCCAAATCCTCATCCAAAAGACAAAGGAACGTTGAGAGTTCATCATCTCGACCAAGAGCCAACCCTCAACCGCATGACACGAGCCGCTTCCTAAGCTTAAGGAATCAAGAGCGGTATGAGGAGCTGAAAACAAGGAGAATCTGGTCTGAGAAGCAATTCCAAATTTCAGAAGAGGGAGAATACGGAGGGATAGCACACATGCTCAATGAAAGGAAATGGGGGATACTGTGCACTCCTCCGAGGAAGATAAACTACGACATCGTGCGGGAATTCTATGCAAATGCGATCCCAGCAGACCCTTCAGACGAATTCACGTGGACGACATATGTGAGAGGGCGTACCATTGCCTTTGATCGTATGTCCATAAATGCGTACTTGGGTAAACCTTTGGAGCTTTGTGAAGAGGATAATCCACTAGCACCTACCATGCTTTGTGACTTCCATGAGCACCAAAGGAGCGGGACTTGGGATCATGAGCTGATTGCACGAGACATCTTCCAGGAGGGGAAGCATTACGATGTGAGCAAGGCTTCGGGTAAGCCCTTTAGAGCATTCAGGGACGACATGACCACACCTGCTCAGGTAGTCCTTACCCTAATTCTATATAATATCCGGCCTAAATAACATACTTCTTCTACCACACTCGATGTTACACCCCTTCTCCACTATATCCTTAGCAACTGTCAGGTTGACGTTGCAAGGATAATAGCCAATGAGATGCGGGTTGTAGCTGAGAGCGGCATCCTACCCCCAGGCAAACCCAAATGCCCACTGACCTTTCCTGGCTTGATTATGGTACTATGTAGAAGGGCTAGGGTACACATGCCCAACTAGGTAGATGAAGAGATCAAGAATCCTATTGATGACAGGTACATCAATAGGTATTGCTCCACCCCCACACCTCTTGCCCCACCTTCTTCCTCAGCTGGACCTTCCACATCAGCCGGTCCTTCTAGTGTACCACCACCACCACCACATCACCCTAACCACCCTCAGGGCCCGACCTTTCCACCACTGGATTTCTCTAGTTGGGACCCCTCTCTGGTTAGCTCTTTTCTGATGGCGCAGAATGCGTCTAATCACCGAGCTCTTACGACTATTCAGAGTCACCTGCATGACAGTGGCCACAGCACATGGACGCCAGCCTTCTTCTCAGAGCATATAGCTTGGCCTGGGGACAGGCCTTTCTTTCCTGGAGGGGCAGCTGCTGCAGATGTTGGTGATGAGGATGCCGGTGATGATGGTGATGACGATGCGGATGTTGATGATGATCTTGGTGATGATTCATCGGCAGCTACTAGGAGCATTGACCGTATGGCAGCAGACCTGATGGATTCTGAAGACTATGATTCAGACTGAGCTGCAGATTTTGTTTTATCATCCCTTTCATTTTATTTATTAAGCTTTGTACTTTTATAACATTTTATTATGTTTTGTACTTTGTTTTGTTTATGTTTTGTGTACCATGGATGATGTTACCTTTTGGTTTATGTTATTTATTTTGGTTATAACATGTTTAGTATAGTTTATATTTTAATTATGTTTTGTTATTTATTTATGGTTAAATTTTTTTGAAATTATCCCAACATTGTTGAAAGAGAGATGAAAGATTCAAAAGTCAGTGCTTGAGCTTAGAATCATTTAAGTGATAATGATAGAATGAGTGTTAAAGCGAGCAGCTAAGGTACTCGTTTTCTTGTTTTTCTAGGTATATTCTTGAATGTGAATAAGTTCTTTACACACAAGTTAATTTATTCAGTTTTAAGCAAGCATTTGTTTAGTTTTGAACCAATATAGAACTAGCCAAAATGTGAGGAATCCTCAACCATTGTATATATATGCAGGAGACCAAAATTTCATGTTTAACTCAGTTAGTTTATGTTAAATCTGTTGTTGTTTTAATTTGTATAAAAGCATTGAAGTGATCAAGGCAATTTTTTGAAATTGAGTGAAATACTTGACCAAATAAACCTACCCTGTGAGAAGTGTGAGTATCTGTTAACCCCTCTGAGCCTATTGAATCAGAATCGTTAATTGTGAACTGTCAATTTTAATAAGCTCAATTGCTTATTTAAATTGCCGGAGTTTGTAAAAAAATTCAGTTCATAGTTAACTCTTTATTGAATTCTGATAGTTGTTTTCTTGTGAACCCTTATCCATCGTTTTTATTGACCTTTGCCATAATGATAAAGGAACATTCGATTAGGGTGTCATTGAAATAAGTTGGGGAGAAAGGGAGGTTATGTTTATGTCAATGTAATGGTGAATGTGATAATTGATCTTGACAACAAGAAAAAGAAAAGAAAAGAAAAGAAAAAAGAAAGAAAAGCAAACCAAGAAAAAGAAAAGAGAAAAATGAAAAGGTTTGCAATAATACAAAGAAAAGTTGTCAAGATCAATCAAGAAAAGAAAAAATATGTAATTCACCAAGAGTTGTATTGGAAAAAGAAGGAAGTTTGTAATTAGATTGAATGTTCCTTTTGCTTGGCCATTTGAATTCAAATATCCCACATATGACAATTCTTTTGTAACCTAGCCCAATTACAACCCTTAAAGACCTTTTGATCAATGCCTTTTATGCTTTTGGAAATGATAATTAGATGGACACATAATTTAATTGGAATGTTATCATGTTTGTTGGATGAGTGTTCATACCCTCACAATAGATTTCAAATTGTTCATATACTTTATATAGAAGTGTGTTAGGTTTGGTTCAAATTTAAACATGTTGCTTGTTTAGGATTGTGTGATTTGATTCTTTGTGTTTAGAACTAGTTCACATTTATAGTATGTATCTTGTTTAATGAGAAACTGAACTTTAGCTTGCGCAATCACATTTGAATCACTCATTTGATATTTATTTCTTCAAACTTTTGAATCCTTTGCTAATTGCTCAATTCTTTGGTTAAAAGCTATGAAAATTTCCTTTTGATTCTTTGGTTTGAGGACAAACCAAAATGTAAGTTGGGCAGAGTTTGATAAGTGCCTAAAAGTTGTTATCTTTTGATACATTTTAGGGCACTTATGATTACTTGTTTTACAAGTTACCTTAGGATTAGAGCATATTTGTGTTAAAAATGCAATATTTGTGATCCTAAGCCTTACCCATGTTATTATGTAGGAAATACGTGCTTGGACCTGATTGATGCAAAGAAATGAAGTTTTTCTTGATGCCATCGCTACAAGCGCAGAAGCCATCGCTAGTAGCGAGGATAGGCAGGGATTTCCATGAAGCCATCGCTTGAAGCGCAGAAGCCATCGCTAGAAGCGAGCCCAGGCAGGGATTTACAAGAGTTCATCGCTTGAAGCGATGAACTGGACGCTAGAAGCGAGCCTAGGCAGGGAATTTCAATGATCCATCGCTTGTAGCGACAGACCTTGTCGCTACAGCGACCAGAGGGTGGTTTAATGCTGATGGATGACGTGGAGCTCTTTGATTGGCCAGTTGACTTCCTCGCTACAAGCGACAGGCTGGTCGCTTGTAGCGAGCGTGCATTTTCTCAGCATATAAATATATTTTGAAGCTCATTTTTTAACAGTTAGTTTTTTATCAGAATTTTCATTTTCCAGAGCTCAAAATACTTGTTTTCTAAGAGAGAGAATAGGCATTGAAGGAGGTAAACTTCAAATAGCAAAGTGATTTGGATTGAAGAATACATTAAGAAGCTTTGAGACATCAAGCCTTAATATATCTTCATCTTCCTTTCTTGTTTTGCAATAGTTGTCATGACAATGATCAACTAATCTCCTTTGTTGGGATTAATAGGTAATCAATCATTCCATGTTGTAAACTTTTGATTTATTAAATATATGATTCTAGCATTTTTATATACCATTGAATTTCTTCTTGCTTTTCACTCTTATAATTGATTTAAATGTTGTTGAAAAATACTTTTGAATCTAGGTTTAGAATGATATTCTATCAAGATAAGAAATTCTAGAAATGGGATTTGGTTTTGATAATTACATTAAAGTATTGGATCGTAAAGCTTTCGAATCGTTTAATAGATTGAGAAATCATCGATTAAACGATACGATCGATCTCACGACGTCATTTGGGAAATCAATGACGTTAGTGAGCAATACGTGATAATGTCATATATAAGAAAAAGCTAGAATCCGTATTTATAATCAATCGAATACAAACGATGTTTGATTGATGAACGTTAATCCTAACACCTTCTATGTCCTATTACTCTACGTTTTATTTATTATGTTTTTAAATGTTGAGTAGCGTAGTAAAGAAAAAGGTTAAACCCTAACTTAAGACGATAATCGACGTTGAACGGTTTATGATATCACGTTAATCCCTGTGGAACGATATAAAAACTTATACTTACTTTTGTGCATTTAACAATAGGCTTTCGTAATATGGAAGCCTTCAACTTATCCATGCTCGGTAAGAAAAGTTGGAAACTCTTATCTGATTCATCTTCTCTACTTACTCGTGTCCTCAAAGTCTAATATTTCCCGCGAAGGGAATTCTTGGATGCCCCTCTCAGTTATAATCCAAGCTACACATGGAGAAGTCTTTAGAGTACTTAACATTTACTTACTTTGGGGCATAGATGGAAGATTGGTGATGGCTAAAAAATTAATGTGTGGAAAATGCCTTGGTTGCGCAACTTACCATCTCTCAAACCGTCCACTCCTCCTCCCCCAGATTATGAGGACTTAAAAGTTAGCCACTTGATGGTATCGGGGTCAACCTATTGGAACCACAACCTCGTGCATTCTCTTTTCAATCATGTTGATGCTGCTGCAATTCTCTCCATTCCTCTCTACACTAGACAACGAGAAGACTCTCGCATCTGGAAGGCAACAAATGATGGTTCCTATTCTGTTAAAACGGATTACCATATCTGCATTGACATTCTTCATGTTCCCCCTTGTGTACGTGCCTTTGTTTGGCGTTCAGCTCATCAATGTTTGCCTACGAGGTACAACCTCTCCAAACAGAACGTTCCTTGCTCTGAAACATGTGTTTCATGCGACCTTTTGGTTGAATCTCATATGCACTTATTCTTTATCTGCCATAAATCTGTTGCATTCTGGAACCTCATTGGTGTTAACGGCATCATCCGCGAGCTGCTACCTAGCGCAAACAACTTCCAAAAAATTGCTTTTTGATTTTTTTAGTAGGCTAACCGACCAGCAAAGACATTTAGCAGCTATGGCACTTTGGAGCTTGTGGAAGAGTCGCAACCTGTTGCTTTGGGAAAATACGAACACCACTCCCACTCTCATTGTCACACGTGCTCAAGAGGTCTTCCATGAATGGAGTTGTATGCAAAAAATCAAGAACCCACCGCACCATGAGGAACAAATACATGTTTGGACAAAACCTCAACAAGGATGGATCAAATGCAATATCGACGCCGCCATCTTCAATGGTAATACGATCATGGGTTATGGAATATGTTTCAGAAACTCCACAGGCAATTTTCTACTTGGTAAGTCAGATTTCAACTACTCATTCGTCACTGTTTTGGAAGCTGAAGCTATCGGTCTTTTGGAATCCATCAAAATGGTAATCTCAAAAGCTTTTCACCATGTCATGTTCGAAACAGACAACAAGATTATGGTTGACTTATTAAAATCCACCAATCCTCCAATTAATGAAATTGATGATTTAGTTTCTGAATGTAAAACTTTGTTACGTAGTAATTTCGACTATGTAGTGTCGTTTGTTAGGAGGCAAGCTAATAAAATAGCTCACAACATTGCTAGAGTTGTTTTATGTCACCCTAGCCCCCATGTTTTTCGTGATGTACCCACTACTCTGTGATTTTTGAATGAAATACAATAATTTTGCCTTTGCTAAAAAAAGAAGAAGAGGGAACTTGATAGTAAATAATAAATAAAATGTTAAGAGTTAAATAAAAATAAATAAATATATAATACGTTCAAAAGAGTATATTATTATTATTATTATTATTATTGTTGTTGTTGTTGTTGTTGTTGTTATTATTATTATTATTATCTTTTAAAAAAAATTAAATTATATAAGTATGTTATATTTATTCTTTGATTTTAGAGGGTTACATTTAATCTTAATCTATGAATTAAGATATTTAATGGCATAAAAAATTTACAAGATGCATAAACTTTTTTTTTTACCAGAACGGATGCATAAACTTCAAACAAGAATATTAGGTTACAAGTAAAATTCGCATTCTTGTCAAAAAAAGAAGTAAAATTCGCATTATTATTTCAATATATATTCAAGATTTACATAAAAAACTAAAAATAGTGTTCATTCAAAAAGATTCTAATGCAAAAAAAAAAACGTAAAATTATACTTCTTCTAATTCTTTTTACAAGAGATGCGTTGATCGAAAAAATTTATGTTCTTTATTGATTTTAAGAACCAAATACATCAATTTTTTGTTAATTTATATGTCTTTTATAAAAAAATTAGAAAGTAATTTTTTTTTTACAAAAACAAAACGACATTCATTCATTCAAATTGAGAGAGTACATCAGATACAATAACATGATCAACATCGCTAAAAACGTAAAGAGTGAATCTGTGAACAAACTCACAGCTCCCAAGTTAATAGCATACAACGGCAAAATGCCTACAAATAATATGATAAAATCTAAATCACCAGAATACACATGCTTCCAGATCGGCAACGTTGACGTCCACCAAAACATTGATTGAATCTGTGATTGACTGAAACTGATATTTCAATCTGAACCAAACAAACACCGCAACAAGACATGAAATCAAACAACACCGCACATGATGACGAACAACACAACGCCGCACTCAGACGACGAAATCACGAGAGAAAAAACAAAAGAAAAAATTGATATATGTGGAAACCACTTATTTAGATCAAAAGAAAGGAGGAAAAAGATGGAGAAAGGTGATTTTAGGCAAAAAATGACCTAAAACCACCCCTCATCAATGAGTGAAAGTGAAAGAGAACTTATAGAGAAGTTGAAGTTTCTCTCACTACAAAACTAGGGTCGGCCAACACAGATACATTAAACTAATTAGAGAGGATATTTATATAGGCAAAACACTTTTCTTAGTTTTAAGTTTTACAAAAATATTGGGTTAATGCTTTAAGTTTTTTAAGATTCAGATAGGTCTTTATTACTCTTTTAAATATCTATTTAAAACTTAAAAACTTTAAATGAGTGCATTAAATTAACAACAATGATCTATTTGAAATTTAAAAAAACTTAAAGACCTATTTAAAATGCAGAAAAATTTAAAAGTACATATTTACAACTTAAAAGACTAATATAGTATTTTTATCAATCTTAAATGACCCAAAAAGGAAAATTAACATTGAAAATTTTATCTTAGAAATTATGCATTCAACGTATTGAAATAACAAAAAGTAACATTTATTACATAAAATTCATCAATCATTTCTAATTTTGAAAAGTGTCTTAGAGCAATTGTTAGCATGATCCTTTATATATTTGCAGGAGGTTTTTATGTGAAAATTAGAGGCATTATTACTAGATGTGTCAAATGGGTTGGTCCGGTCCAGCCCGGTGGGCCAATGCGTATAACTGGGCCGGGCCAGCCCGCCTGATGTATGAGTTGTAAAAATTGGGCCCAACCCGGCCCTTACATGGGTCAGCGGCCCGATGGGCCGACTGACCCGTATTTTATTTTTTACTTTTTTAAGCGATGAAATGTACAACAAAAAATTACTCTTTTTTCACATACACACCAAAAGGATCAATAACACAAACAAACAACTCACAAATAACTACCACATCATCAAATATTATCCACACAAAATAGTTAGGGCATAAACATTCATCCAACCTTACAAAGTGCAACCTTAAATAATAAAATATCATAAGCCTGACAATTCAAAATAGATTAACAAAATAAATTATTATACATGAGAAGTGAGAACTTGGTTCAAAATGATAATTCAAAATGAGTCTGACAATTCAAAATGTCATGAGTCCCTTTGAACACTTCAAAATGACTAAAAAGTGTATCTCCTGCTCTAAGTCCCTTGCGCACTTGGTTCATTGTACAAGTGTATCTCATCTCTTCTACTTCCACCACATCTGGCTTTGGCTTAGGTGAGAGCGTAGGATAAATTAGGGTTTTGTGTTGGACTTGAAGTGAGCCTAAAAAACAAGTGAGTTTTTTTTTTCTAAAAAAAAGAAATAAACACATACAAAAATATTTTTTTAATTAATTTTTTTATATTTATTTTAAATGGATCGACTCGAAGCCCGATGAACCAGTCGACCTGACCCGCGTTTTAAATTAGACTGAATGGACTGAGCCAAAAAGACCAAATTGTTTTCTGACCCAATTTTTTGAGGTCTGATCCAATCCAAAAAATGAGCTAATAGGTCTGTCCTGTAAGTCCGGTCCTTTTTTTTACGGCTCAAATTATTACATGGGAAATTCTTGTTTACCCATCAATAAAAGGTGGGTAATACTACCCATGTTGAGTTGGCCCAATCAAAACAATGTATTTATATAACATTAAAAATAATAGAAAACAAACAAATAATTTTGATTGGTGCCAACTCAGCATGGGTTGTGTTACCCACCTTTTATTGATGGGTACCCAAGTTGTCACCTTATTACATTGGGAGTGAGTAGAAATTTCAAAATGATAATGATGATGACTCGTCGGCATGTCCCCGCCCAAGTAAATATGAATGGCATTATGGTAATAAATGGAGAAGAGAGGGGCAAGCATTGGAATAAGAATCTAAAGATTCCATTCACGAAATTTGAAGATGAAAAGTGCTGGCGTCTCTTTAGAGTGCTCTAATCCAAACAAAACAAAGCCACTTTTCATCATTATTTTACAAAAAACAAATTATTAATATTTTGTAAACTTAAACTATTGGCTCTGTATCTGTCTCTCTTGCATTAACTCAGTACCTCTTCCTAAGTCTCTTTCCTTCATCATCTTCTTTTTCAACTCTCACAGAGGTAACAACAGTGGATTTTGTTTTTCAATATTTTCCTTCTTCTTGCGTTTTCACTTCAAATTCAATTCAATTATTTGATTCTCTCTCTTTTATAGTTTCAGCTTTTGGATTCGATCAGATCAACTTAATCTACTTGAAATTAAAATCACTCACGTAAGCTTTTATTTAATTCTCTAAGTTTCTACTTTGTTTATTAATAAATTATTAATGTTTCTTTGTATACTCCGCTGAAATTGGATATTGTTTTGATTTGAATTTAGTTAATCCTGTATCTTGATCCTTAATCTGAGTTATTTATTGTGCTATTTATTAATCTTGTAAAAGATGGTGATCTTTGATGATTCTGCTCTTTACTTTACTTTGGAATCTAAGAAATAAAAATCTAATAAGCCTTTTATTTTTTGCTAAAGTAATAATGACAGTGGATAGGTGATAAGTTAGCGGCAGAACTTATAGTGGATAGTTATAGAACTAACTCATTGAATTTGTTCTGTTTGATAAAATTAGTGTTTGAATGAACTTATAAATATATGAAATGACATAAAAAAAAATATTTTCAATTAATATTTAATTTTTTTCAATAAGTTGGTGAAAAAGTGAAGGTTATCACGAGTTTTTATTAGTCATATGAACTTAAAAATTATAAGATATCAACCATAAACTAGTTTATTGTGTTTGCTAAACAAACGTTAAATTAGCTTAGTCAATTGGAAAGAAAACTATATCTCCTATTCAGTATGAGTATATTTTAGTATTTCTATTTACCTTTAGTGTTTTTATTATCATCAATAACATAGGTTTGAAGCTCAATTTTGTTTGTTGCATTGAATTTGCTGTGTCTTTTAGGAGTATAATTTTTTCCATTTCTTTATAGGTTGCTGCAATCTTATTGTTAGATCTTAACAGATTCAGAAAAGAGGATATAAGGAAAACTTGAAGCAAATTAAGGTACTTATTCCAATTTACCAAAATACCGATAATTGTTATAAGAATATTGAGCATATATATCAGGGATTATGTATGTAAGATTGTAAGTATGTTTTCTCCATTTTTTTCTTGGGTAGTAGACTAGTAGTATTATCCATTTTTTTTTTTGGGTAGTAGTATTATTACAGAGTTGTTGTTTTTTTAATTTTTAAATAATAAAAAACTTAATACTTGGAAGTTGCAGTCGTGGCGCGAGGATGTAGCTTAGTTATTAGACCATCTCGGGTTTTAGCATTTAAGACTTGGTACATATTAAGTACCTCATTGGGGAGAAACTTTTTCGGGATCTTATAAGACCCGGAGTCTCACTTAAGACCCCAAATCTTAAGTGGGATCCACACTTTTTTAATATAAAAAATTAAAATGTAATGATATAAAGTTATTGATAGTTGATTAGTGAGTCTCATTTAAGAAATTTGTGTGAGATGCTGGGTTGGAGGGATTGAATACTCATTAAGTACTACTATTAAAAAATTATAAATGAGTGATGTGTAAATGTGAGACCTATTTAAGTATAAAAAAATGGGTGTCTCTGTCGTGGATGCTTTTAGTGACTTGTTTTTTTTTTCTTTTCGTTTTTAAATTAATAATCTAATTGCATTTTAACTACTCCGTTCTCAAAAATAGAATCGTGTTAAATCCGTAATAGCATAAAATTTGGACCAGTGGTGCGTTAAGAGTTTGGGACCACATTTTGGTTTAGTAACAGTAATTATGGCAACCGCATCTAGTATCTTTTTGACACTATTTTTTTGCCCTTTATTTTTGTAGTTTATGGCCCCAGTTAATCACGTATAATCCGTAACTGAGCCCAATTTCCATCATATGAAACATTAGTAGTGCCTTGTTCGAATGAACCCCAAATAATTATACAATCTTTCCTATCTTTCAATGTTTTTGTTTTCCCTGCAGCATGTGTTTGCGTTAGAGTATTTCATTAAAATTTTAGAAAAACTCCACATGCACAAGATGTGCACAAGTGGAAGATAGCAAACAATACAAAGAGGATACATCCAAATACACACCAATCAAACCAAACAATCATGAACACAACCTAAAAGCCACAGTGCCAAACTGTGCAGGAATTGGCACAAATATGTAGCAAAAGAAGAACTATCCCCTTCAGAGCCTGTATAATTGATAACTTAAGATGGAATACATTAAGTATCAAGGATAAAATTCTGCAATCTTGCAAAATCCCAAGCCTCACAGCCTTCTAATCTGTTGCTATTCACATCTAAACCATTTTGCAAGCCAAGTATAACACCTATACTGCAACCAGCCAATAGAGGCAATCAACCTCTCACAACCAGTGTACTTCACTTTAAGAAACCAAACAGGAGCCCAAACAACCATCCCTCAATATCTTCATTAAATTATTATTTCCGATGATACATGTTTTCTCCACACAAGAATTACGCTTCTACTGCAATCTCCCAAACCCACCTGCATAATGAAAACTCCAATTCAGACTGAACATTATCTCAGACTAACTATCCAAATGATCAGAACCAAAACAAATCAAACAACCATAACTCTCAGGTTCTTAATTTCCAAAATATCTCTACTAATGAAATATGGCAATCAAGTATTCGATCCCTCACTTCTATCCATATAGCTGCAAACAACACCTTGACACAGCCTTCCCAATTATTTCCAGCCAGCACGATGAGACACAACCAACATAACATCTAATCTGAAACCATGATCTTAAGATAGCTCTTTTGATAGGACCAAAGCAAATTAAACCTTAACTGAGATGACGCAGGCCTGAAATCTCAACCATTTATATCATCTTATGTTAAAAAAATGAAAAGACCATCCATTCAAAAAAATATACAATTACAGACCATAGTTTTCCTACACGAAGTTATTTTACATTTTTCAGCTGTTTTACACTATAATTATTTTTCTTTTCTTTTTAGGAAAAAACAAATTCTTCAAAATTGAATTTGTAGAAAAATTGTGTGCACCTCAGTGCTCAAATATCAAATAATTGTGTTAAAATTTTCAGCTCTTCACTTCCTGGAAATTACATGGTGACCAAATTATTGTTGACTTGATATTGCTAAGAAATTGGATATCAGTGGAGAAGATGGTGAAACATCACTTGAGAAAGTCTATAAAATCGCTGTTTGAAAGTCACATTGACCCTGATAAAGAAGAGCAGCTCCAGGGAGCTAAAACAGGTACAATCTCTATCCACAATTACACTCAGCCCCATGACAGCTGAAATGATATCGTGGAAGATCACTAAGAAAATTATACTATGATATATCTATATCACCTTATGTTGATCAAACAAATGATTTCGACTTTTTCTAATTTTGCTACAGAAATTGAAGACAAAGTTAAAAGGATATTGAAACTTATTAAAGATGACAACCTTGAAGAGGATGGTACCCCAGCAGAAATTTTGAAGAGGGAGCCGCTTGCTGAATTGATTGAGGATATCCACAATCAATACCAATTGATTTACACACAACATGATCATCTGACAGGTGAGTTAAAGAAAAGGATCAAAGGCAAGCGAGAAAAAGGAAGTTCTTCATCTAGCTCTGATTCAGATTCGGATTCGGATTATTCTTCAAAGGACAGAGGCAGCAAAAATGGTCAACTGCAAAATGAGTTTCAAAAGATAATTGATGGATTAAAGCAAGAACTTGAAGTGGCGCATAAGGAAGTCGGTGACTTAAATCAGAAGTTGACAGTTACACATGAAGAGAAGGAGGATATAAATTCAAAACACCTTGCAGCACTGAGCAAGATACAAGAAGCAGACAAGGTTAGTATGAATTTGAAAACTGATGCCGAGGCATTTGGGATACAAATATCAAAACTTTTGGCTGAGAATACTGAACTAAATAAGCAACTTGACATTGCTGGTAAAGTAGAAGCTGAACTGAGTCAAAAATTGGAGGATATGAAGACAGAAAACAATAGCTTGGCCATGGAGAAAGAGACAGCTCTCCAACAGATTGGCGAGGAAAGGAAGATTACAGATGACCTGAGAAACCTAGTTGATCAATTGAAAGATGATAAGTCAGTGATTGCAACTGAATTACAAGCAGTAACAGATGAACTTTCTATTCTGAAGCAGCAATTGAAACATGCAGAACAACAAATAACAACAATAAGCCACAATCTGGAGGTCACAGAGGAAGAAAATAAATCATTAAAAGCAGAAATTTCACAAGCTTCAAATGAGATTCAGCTGTCTCAGAACAGAATACAAGAATTTGTATCTGAATTAAGTCAGTTAAAGGAGAAACATGACGAGAAAGACAGGGAAGTTTCAACCCTCACTCAGATCCATGAAGGGCATAAGAATGAGTCCTCAAATCTTATCAGGGAACTAGAGGCACAGACCACAAATCTGGGGCTGGAATTAGAATCACTGCAAAACAAGAGAAAAGATATGGAGGAGCAACTTAAAAGCTGCACCACTGAAAAAAGAGAACTGGAAGAGCACAATTTAGGGCTGCGAAACCAAATTTCAGAACTTGAAATGAAGTCCAAAGAAAGAGAAGAGGAACTATCTGCTATCATGAAGAAACTCAAAGATAATGGGGATGAATCATCTTCTAAAATATCAGATTTGACATCTCAGATAAACAATTTGCTGGCTGATTTAAGCTCATTACATGCTCAGAAAAATGAACTGGAAGAGCAAATAATTTTTAAAAGTAATGAAGCTTCAACTCGAGTCGAAAGCATTACAAATGAGCTGAATGTATTGCAGCAGGAAGTGGAGTCTCTACAACACCAGAAATCTGATTTGGAAGTTCAGCTTGTGGAAAAAAGTCGAGAAAATTCTGATTGTATGATTCAAATTCAAAATCTGAAAGATGAGGTTGACAGAAAAACCCTGGAACAAGAGAGACTTATGGAAGACAGAGAAAATTTAACCAAAGAAAGAGAAGAGGAACTATCTGATATCATGAAGAAACTCAAAGATAATGAGAATGAATCATCTTCCAAAATATCAGATTTGACATCTCAGATAGACAATTTGTTGGCTGATATAAGCTCATTACATGCTCAGAAAAATGATTTGGAAGAGCAAATCATTTTTAAAAGTAATGAAGCTTCAACTCGAGTCGAAAGCATTACAAATGAGCTGAATGTATTGCAGCAGGAAGTGGAGTCTCTACAACACCAGAAATCTGACTTGGAAGTTAAGCTTGTGGAAAAAAGCCAGGAAAATTCCGAATGTTCATTTCAAATTCAAAGTCTGAAAGAGGAGGTTGACAGAAAATCCCTGGAACAAGAGAGACTTATGGAAGACAGAGAAAATTTAACCAGGCAGATAAAGAATCTGGAACTGGAGATGAGTACAATTAAGAGCAAAATTAGCAAAGATGAAGAGCAAATAAAGACTAACATCCAAGAAATCAGCCATCTCCAGGATAGAATTCATATGGCAGAGATAGAAGGTTCGACCCAAATAGTTGCCTTCGGTGAGCAAATTAAGAATCTTCAACTTAATTTGGCACAGGAATTAGCGCAGCAGCGCAAAAAAATGGAGTTGGAGCTGGATTCCATACTCAGCCAGAAGAGTGAAGTTGAAGAACAAGTAAGAGCCAAAGACCGTGAATTAAACACTTTAGAGCAAAAAGAAAGTGAATATGCAAAGCAAATAAGTGCTAACCGGGATGAGATCAGTAAACTGGCACAGGAGAGTTTGGAGCTAGCAGACAAAATAGATCATTCGGAGAGAAGATTAGCAACAAGAGAATTTGAGTTCTCTGCACTTCAGGATAAACTTTATAAGGCAGAGGAAGAGGCTTCGGGAAAAACAATTGCCTTCACAGCCCAAGTTGACAATCTGCAAAAGGACTTGCTTTCCTTGCAGAAAACAAAAGAAGAATTGGAGCTCTACTGTGAAAATATCAAAGAAGAACACGCAGAAGTCCTCACAATGGTTGACAATGAAAAGAATGAATTAGCCAACAAAAACATGAATCTTCAGAGAACATTGGAAGAACGAGAAGATGCATATCAGAAGTTGAATGAAGAATATAAACAAATTGATAGTTGGTTTAATGAATGCAAGGTCAAACTTGAAGTTGCAGAGAGGAAAATGGAAGAAATGGCAGAAGAGTTTCGTGAAGGCATTGCGTCAAAAGATCAGATGGTAGCCGATTTGGAACACCAAGTTGAAGACCTGAAAAGAGACCTGGAAGAGAAAGGAGACGAGGTCAGCACTCTGCTTGAGAATGTCAGGAATCTTGAGGTAAAACTTCGCCTGTCAAACCAAAAGCTCCGTGTTACAGAACAATTGCTAAGTGAAAAGGAAGAGAGCTTTAGAAAGGCGGAACAAGAGTTTCAGCAAGTTCAGAGAGAACTTGAAAACAGGATTGCTACTCTGGGAGCAACAATCACCGCTAACAATGAAGCTTTTCATGAAACTATCACAAGTGTTGAAGTGTGTGTCAACAGTGTGATATCTGGGATAGATACTGTGAGCAGGAAATTTTTCGACGAAAGCAAAAATCATGAGAACTACATCTCAAACATCTCACATGAGCTTCAGGTTGCAAAAGAATCTGTCAGCGAGATGAATAGAGTGAAGGGGCAGTTACAGAGAGATAAAGATTGTTTATTGGAGGAGCTGCAGGGTAAAAAGGAGGAGGAATTAACTATGAGGGAAAAGGTTGAGAAGCTAGAGGCAAAGGCAAGAAAGGAGGAATCAGAGAAGATGAATGTGACAGCAACTGTTGTTGAACTTAAGAAGACAGTTGAAGAGCTAGAGAAGTCGATGAAAGAGAAAGAGGAAGGCATGTTGGATTTGGGAGAGGAAAAGAGGGAGGCCATCAGGCAGCTCTGTTTGTGGATTGATTATCACCGCGAGTGTAGTGACTATCTCAAGGAAATCATTTCAAAGACACGCAGGGGCCAGAGAGCAGCATAAATCCTTCTGTATATTTTTTTATGCAACTTTGTCCAGTTAGGTATTGTTGTGATTTGATATATAAATAGCTCATATTTTTTCTGTGAATTGATTCTTTTGTTTTTTGTTTTTTGTTTTACAAACATGAGTGTGTATAATTTGATATTTTCCCCATATCATGTGCAGAGTTGGTCCTGTTCTTCTCTTGAATTTGAATTGAATAATCTTAGTGAGGTCATATTGTTTTGTTCAGTATAGAAATTTGGATTAACATGTCCCATTATTAAATTTTGCCAATTCTTACCCGTCTTTGATGCTTTTATTTTACATTTCTTGCCTTTTTTCCTTTCTATGTAGCTTATTAAGCAGGCTGGCATTCTCGTCTAAAACAGATAGTTCTTTCATGTCTTCTGGTCTAAAACAGGTCATATCATAGATTATTAGAAACTAGCTAGCAATGATAGTTAGCTTGATTAATTAAGTGTTCTTATTCCGCAGAGGACTTACTCTTGCATAGAGACTCGGTCACTCTGTGGATCAGTAGCAGGACCTCTACTATGTCTTGATTCGCTACTAAACTCAGAGCTGAAGATTGTTCTGGCTCAAACTTGAAGATTCTTTTCCACGTAGCTCATGAGAAGAATTGGACTCATACTCTGAAAACAACAATTGCTCAAGGTCGGTCTGATCCTGAGAACCAGGACTTGTATTTTCTCAAGTGCTTATAGAAGCACGTCTCACATTCTTCCTACATTTAACATTCCTCTTGTTCTTTGGGACCTATAAAATCAAATAACAAGGAGAATCCAACAAAATCAAACACAACCATAAACTGTGCAGGAAAAGTAAATGCATATCACTTTGGAGAGAAAAAAACAGAAGTAAGATATTTAGAAGATTCACGGCTTGAGTTTTTCTACCTCATTCGAGCTCCTACATCTTTTTCCTGAATTCGCTGTGCTTCTTGTTTTATCGTCTTCTAGTTCAGAAACTAGTATTTCACGTTCCTTTTAGGCCTGCAAATTCTTGGCAGCTAGAACTTCCTCTCGTCAGGTTCTGTTATATATGGAGTGAATTTGGAATAACGTGTGGAAAGCCCCCTAGATATATAGCCGAAATTGGTTATTGTGAATGGGAGTGCTCAGCAACACGTGCTAATCAGAGTTTGACCGAGAGATAAGTAATGTCTAACAAATGATAGTTTCAACCATGATACAAGTTTGGGTTATCTCGAAGAATTTGTTTGTAACTGAAGTTCATTACTATTTGGGTCTGATCACTTGGTTTTGTTCTCTAGTTTTCTATACAAGTAAACTTGTCTTTCAAGTTTATAAAACACCTTTCATAATAAATTTCTATATAGTTTTCTTAAATTCAAAATTCATAAATAAAAAAACTATTGGAGTTCTAAATAGGTGATGTTTTGTTTTTTTTGTTTTGTAAAAACATAAAGTTGGCGTTTTTCATAAAGAAGAATGATCTCTTAATATTTTGTTGCACGTTGTAGAAAGGAAATATAAAATGGAAAGAAAAATACATATAAGAATAAGATAGCTGTTGTGAAAAACGATGTCAAGAACAAAGTATAACGGTAAAGGAATGGGAAAAACAAGAAGAACAACAAGGATTGGTTATAACTGCTATTCTTTACTTTCTCTTAAAACAAGATTACAAGCGTTACAAGAATAACAAATAACCCTCTCACCCTAAATTAGGATTAGCCGTATTAGGGTTTTCCGTCACTTCTAAGATGAGAGACTAGTATGCTATTTATAATAAACCTAACACACTAACTAATGGGCTTTTTTCACAATTACCCATTACAAGCTAACTTAGGGTACAAGCTAACTTAAACAATTGGACATAACAAACAGGCCCAATTCGATATGCTAACAAACCTAGCAATATCCACTAATGCATGTTAGAACAGCTTCGACTACAACATGCACTACTTCGACAGCAGCATGCGAACAATCTTCGACCTCATGCTTCGATCCCTGTCGAACCAGAAGCTACCCTAGAGTTCGTTCCAATATCTCACAAATCTCCACCTTGGAACAAACTCTAATATCAATTCGAACCAGCTAGCTTTCTTCTTGCAGCTTTATCAACTGCATACAGTGGAAAAACTTGCAACTTGGCAATGTCTTGGTGATCATATCAGCAGCATTGTGATCTGTCGAAACCTTCAGCACTTGGACTTCTCCACGCTCGATTACTCCTCTGACGAAATGCAGCCTCACATCAATGTGCTTCGTTCGCTCATGATAGGCTGAATTCTTCGACAGGTGTATAGCACTTTGACTATCACATTTAACAGTGATAATTCGACCTTGAAGTTTCAGCTCCTTAGCAAAGCCTTCAAGCCACAATGCTTCTTTCACAGCTTCAGTGAGGGCAATATATTCTGCTTCAGTAGTTGACAATGCTACAACCTTCTGAAGTGTTGCTTTCCAACTAATTGCCGTGCCAAACATAGTGAAAACATATCCAGAAATGGATTTTCTGGAATCCATACATCCTGCATAATCAGAGTCGACATATCCTTCGATCACTGCTTTACTATCTTCACCCAAGGCTCCACCATAAATCAGGACTCTGTTCAGAGACCCATTTATGTACCTTAGAATCCACTTCAATGCTTGCCAGTGAGCCTTTCCAGGATTCGACATGTACCTGCTTACAAGACTTACTGCATATGCTATGTCAGGTCTAGTACAAACCATAGCATACATCAAAGAACCTACTATATTAGCATATGGAATGCTATTCATATAAGCTCTTTCGTCATCAGTACTGGGACACTGATCTATACTCAGCTTGAGTTGAGGGTTTGTCGGAGTCACAACAGGCTTCGAATTCGACATACCAAACTTGTAGAGAATCTTCCGTAGGTATGCCTCTTGAGATAAGCATAATTTCGACTGCTTTCGATCTCTTCGAATGTCAATCCCAAGAATCCTGGATGCAGCTCCCAGATCCTTCATGTCGAACTCCTTATTGAGTTCAGCCTTCACCCTCATTACATCTTCGACATTGTTGCTTGCTATGAGAATATCATCCACATAAAGCAACAAAATAACAAATGAATTACCAGGTCGAAATCTGAAGTAAACACAGTGGTCGAACTGACTTCTGATGAAACTTATCCGTGCCATGAACTTGTCGAACCTCCTATTCCACTGTCGAGGAGATTGTTTCAGTCCATATAAAGATCTCTGTAGTTTGCACACATAATCTTCCTTCCCCTTTTCGACATACCCTTCAGGTTGCCTCATCAGGATTGTTTCATCTAGATCACCATACAAGAACGCAATCTTTACATCCATTTGTTCCAGTTCAAGGTCGAACTGTGCCACCATGGCAAGCAACATTCGAATGGATCTGTGCTTCACAACAGGAGAGAACACATCATTGAAGTCGACACCTTCTTTCTGAGTGAAACCCCTAGCGACCAACCTTGCCTTGTATCTTTTCGACGCCACTCCTTCGATTCCTTCCTTAACTTTGAAAATCCATTTACAGCTGACTAACCTTGCTCCAACAGGTTTCTCGATCAGTTCCCAAGTGTTATTATCATGAAGAGATTTCATCTCATCATCCATGGCCTTCAGCCATTCAGTCTTATTTCGACTCCTTAGAACTTCCTTATAGTCTCTAGGTTCTTCATCTAGAACCTCACTTGCAGAGATTAAGGCATAAGCTATAAGATCTGCATATCCAAGTCTCTGAGGTGGCTTGATAACTCTTCTCTGCCTATCTCTTGCCAACAGGTAGTCATCAACAGTTTCCTCAACTTCCTCAGTATCTTCTTCTTCGACTTCATCTGGGATACGCAATTCAGCATCAACATGCTCCACCTCAACAGGAATCTCTCCCTGTTCCAGCTCTTCGACAGATATTTCTGCACTTCGATCAACATCATCAGTTTTCTCGAAAGCCATTTCAGCTTCATTGAAAACTACATCTCGACTGGTGATACACCTCCTGTGACCTGGCTCTAGGCACCATAGCCTATAAGCTTTGACTCCTTCAGGGTATCCCATGAACATGCATTTTAGAGCTCTAGGTTCGACCTTGTCTTGCCTAATGTGAGCATAGGCTACGCAGCCAAATACTCTCAGTTTGTCGAGATCTGGTGGATGTCCCGACCAAACTTCTTCAGGTGTCTTCATATCTAACGCAGTCGAAGGACATCTATTTATCAGATATGCCGCTGTCGAAACAGCCTCAGCCCAAAACACCTTCTTTAACCCAGCACTAGTCAACATGCATCGAACTCTTTCCAAAATGGTTCGATTAAACCTTTCAGCCAAACCGTTTTGTTGTGGAGTACCTGCAGTAGTTCTGTGCCTTGCAATACCAGAGGCAGCACAAAAACTGTCGAACGCCTCATTGCAAAATTCAAGGCCATTGTCGGTTCTCAACCTCTTAACCTTCCTGCCAGTTTGATTTTCGACCAGAGTCTTCCAACTTTTGAAATTCTCAAAAGTTTCATCCTTAGTCTTCTGGATGAATACCCACAACTTCCTGGAATAGTCATCAACTATGGATAGAAAGTACCTCGCTCCTGAATGTGATGGACACCTTGCAGGCCCCCAAAGATCAGCATGGATGTAATCAAGGGATCCATGTGTTCTTTGTTTGCCTTTGTTGAACTTCACTCTACAAGATTTTCCAAGTACACAGGGTTCACAAAACTTCAGCTTTTCGACTTTGTCTCCACCAAGCAGATTTTGTTTCCCTAGTTCGACCAGACCCCTTTCACTGACATGGCCCAATCTCATGTGCCAAATTTCTGTCTTCGACAAGGGTTTCGTGGATGCAACATTTGTCGAACCACTTACAACTTCAGCCTCAAGGGCATACAAGCCTTGTTTCTTCACGCCTCTCAAGACTTCCTTCGATCCCTTCATGACTCTAAGGATACTTTTCTCTCCTTGGAAAACATATCCTTTCTTGTCGAATTCACCAAGAGAAATCAAATTCCTCTTCAAGTCAGGTACATACCTAACTTCAGTCAATAACCTTATTGACTCATCATGGAGCTTGAATCTCACAGATCCAACACCAGCAATCTTGCAAGCTTTGTTGTTTCCCAGCAATACAGATCCACCGTCTTGCTCACATAGTTCCTCGAACACGTCTTTGTTTGGAGTCATGTGCCAAGTGCAACCTGAATCCATAATCCACTCCTTCGATGAGTTGCTGCTCGAAACTACAAGGACATCAGATGAGTCGAAATCATCTTGTGCAATGGCTACGTTGCCATTATCCTTACCTCCATGATCCTTCAGGCGTTCAGGGCACACCTTTCTTGTGTGACCCTCCTTCTTACAATGATAGCATCGAATGCCAGATGCCTCGCCACTGTAAGATTTCTGCTGACTTTTACCTTTCTTCTTATCGAACTTACCTTTCGACAAGAATTTTCCCTTGACGGCCAAACCTTCACCAACAGTCGAAGGTTTATGCTCCTTTCGTTCGTTCAAGTCCTTCGAGTACAAGGCTGATTGAACTTCTTCAAAGGTCAGGGACTCCCTTCCATACAAGAGAGTTTCTTTGAAGTGAGCATGTGTTCTGGGCAAAGCGCACAACAGCAACAGCGCTTGATCTTCATCTTCGATCTTCACATCAATATTTTCCAGATCAAGAATCAGCTTGTTGAACATATCCAACTGCTCAGCCAACACTTTGTCTTCACTCATCTTGAATGAATACAAAGCCTGCTTCAGGTAGAGTCGATTTACCAGCGATTTGGTCATGTACAAACTTTCAAGTTTCACCCATAACCCTGCTGCCGTCGTCTCCTTTGATACCTGTCGTAGAACCTTATCACCAAGACTCAGCAAGATTGCGCTGTGGGCTTTCTCTATCATGGCCGTCTTCTCCTTCTCCGTTAACGCAGCATCCATGGCTGCGACTCCCTTCAACGCTTCTAAACAACCCTGCTGAACCAGTAGGGCTTTCATCTTCAAGCGCCACAGACCAAAATCGTTCACGCCGGTGAACTTTTCAATCTCATACTTTGTTGAAGGCATCTTCTCCACGCTCACCGCACCAATTTGTTGTGAAAAACGATGTCAAGAACAAAGTATAACGGTAAAGGAATGGGAAAAAACAAGAAGAACAACAAGGATTGGTTATAACTGCTATTCTTTACTTTCTCTTAAAACAAGATTACAAGCGTTACAAGAATAACAAATAACCCTCTCACCCTAAATTAGGATTAGCCGTATTAGGGTTTTCCGTCACTTCTAAGATGAGAGACTAGTATGCTATTTATAATAAACCTAACACACTAACTAATGGGCTTTTTTCACAATTACCCATTACAAGCTAACTTAGGGTACAAGCTAACTTAAACAATTGGACATAACAAACAGGCCCAATTCGATATGCTAACAAACCTAGCAATATCCACTAATGCATGTTAGAACAGCTTCGACTACAACATGCACTACTTCGACAGCAGCTGATAAGTGCTTAAATGTTGTTATATTTTGGTACAAATTTAGGCACTTATGGTTACTTGTTGTACAAGTTATCTTAGGATTAGGGCCTAAATGTGTTAGAAATGCAATGAATTTGATCCTAAGCCTTACCCCACTTGATTATGCAGGAAATACATGATTGAACCTGATTGAAGCAAAAGATTGAAGCTTTTCTGGATGCCATCGCTACAAGCGCAGAAGTCATCGCTAGTAGCGAGAATAGGCAGGGATTTCCAGACATCCATCGCTTGAAGCGCAGAACCCATCGCTAGAAGCGAGCTTAGGCAGGGATTATCAGGAGTTCATCGCTTGTAGCGATGAACTGGACGCTTGAAGCGAGCCTAGGCAGGGAATTTCAAAGGCTGGTCGCTAGTAGCGACAGACTGGTCGCTTGTAGCGACCAACAGGGCGGTTTAATGCTGATGGTGACGTGGAGCTCTTGGATTGGACCAACTGAAGTCCTCGCTACAAGCGACAGACTGGTCGCTTGTAGCGAGCGAAGATTTTCTCAGCATATAAATAGATTTTTAAGCTCATTTCTTAAGATATAGCTTTTTATCAGAATATTTAATTTTCCAGAGCTTAGAAAACATATAATCTTTGAAAGAGAATAGGCTTAGAAGGAGGAAAACTTCATTTAGCAACTAGATTTGGATTGAAGAAGATCATTAGAAGCTTTGAGACATCAAGCTCTCAACTATCTTCATCTTTCTTTCCTATTTTGCAAGAGTTGTCATGAAAATGATCAACCAATCTCCTTTGTTGGGATTGATAGGTAATCAATCACTTATGTTGTAAACTTTTGATTATTCAATATATGATTCTAGCAATTTTTATATACCATTGAATTTCTTCTTGCTTTTCAATCTTATGTATGATTTAAATGTTGTTGAAAAAGACTTTTGAATCTAGGTTTAGAATGATTTTCTATCAAGATAAGAAATTCTAGAAATGGGATTTGGTTTTGATAATTACATTATAGTATTGAATCTTAATGCTTTTGGATCGTTTAATAGATTGAGAAATCATCGATTAAACGATACAATCGATATCTCGACGTCATTTGGGAAATCAATGATGTTATTGAGCAATACGTAATAATGCAATATATAAGAAAACGCTAGAATTCGTATTTGTGATCAATCGGATATAACCAATGTGTGATTGATGAAAGTCAATCCTAAACACCTTCTATGTCCTATTACTCTACCATTTATTTATTATGCTTTAAAAATTTGATTAGTGTAGTAAAACAAACAAGTAAACCCTAACTTAAAACGATAATCGAAGTTGAACGGAATATGATATCGCCTTAATCCCTGTGGAACGATATAAAAACTGATACTTGCTTTTGTTCATTCAACAAAATGGCGCCGCTGCCGGGGATTAAAGTTTTATGATGTTATAATCATTGCAACTTTAATTATGGTTTTAAGCAATTTTGCACAAAATTCTTTTATGTATATAACTAATACTCTTATCCATCTTGTTTGCTAATTCTTTTTGGTCAGATTATTGAAATCGTTTATACGAGGTCAAATTTCCGAGGACCAACTTCTTTTTGATTCCGAGATTGAAAGAACAGCTAGAAGAGCTAATAGCAAGAATCGGAGAAAGAAGCAACAAGCTAGGAGAGGCAGTTTGCTAGGTTCCTTGAAGTTTTCAAGAGATTACAAATCAACATACCATTCTCGGAAGCCTTAGAGCAAATGCCTACATATGCCAAGTTCATGAAGGAAATCTTATCCAAGAAGAGAAGGTTCAATGAAGAAGAAACAATTTTGCTAGATGCAAATTGTAGCGAGATCATCCAAAACACATTGGCAAGAAAGAAGAGAGATCCGGGCAAAGTTACATTGCTCGTGTCCATTGGCAATGTGGATGTCGGCAAGGCACTTATTGATTTGGGTTCAAGTATCAACTTAATACCATTATCCGTTGTCAAAAGGATAGGTCATATAGTTGTGAAGAGAACCAACTTAACCTTGCAATTAGCCGACAAATCCTACACTCGTCCATTGGGAATTGCTGAAGACGTGTTGGTGAAAGTCGACAAGTTCTTGTTCCCGGTTGACTTCGTAGTGATGGATATTCCGGAGGATGATGACGTGCCACTACTTCTTGGAAGAACTTTCATGCAAACGGCAAGGATGATGATTGATCTTGACGGAGGCTTAATGAAGGTCCGTGTGGACGATGAAGAAGTCAATTTCAACATCCATGAAGCCATGAGGTTCCCTAGCGATAAAGCTGCGTGTCTCAAGATGGATGCAACGGAAGAATTGATAGTTGATACAAGAAACCAGTTGCATGATTTGACGCATCTTGAGAGGGTTTTGACAAACGCACTAAGTATCCTAGGAGAAGAAGATGAACATGAGCTTGAAGAGTGTTTGAAGGAGCTCGATTCGTTGAAGGAAATTCCTCCTCATAAAGCAATAATCGAGGAATTGACGAATGAAGCTATAGTAGAAGAAGTGAAACCGGAGATGAAGATATTACCCTCACATTTGAAGTATGTGTTTCTTGACAAAGAGGGTACCAAACCGGTGATCATTAGTAGCTCCCTATCAAACCAAGAAGAAACAAGATTGGTCGAAGTTTTGAAGTCCAACAAAGAAGCAATAGGTTGGACACTATCCGACTTAAAAGGGATAAGTCCTTCCTATTGTATGCACAAGATCATGATGGAAGAGGATTATAAGCCGGTGGCACAACCTCAAAGACGGCTAAACCCAAACATGAAAGAAGTAGTCCGGAAAGAAGTAGTGAAGCTACTAGAAGCCGGCATGATATATCCGATCTCGGATAGCACATGGGTTAGTCCGGTTCAAGTTGTCCCTAAGAAGGGAGGTATGACGGTTATCACAAATGAGAAGAATGAGCTCATACCGACGAGAACCGTGACCGGTTGGAGGATGTGTATTGACTACCGGAGGTTGAACAAAGCAACGAGAAAAGATCATTTTCCTCTACCATTTATGGATCAAATGCTAGAGAGGCTGTCAGGACAAGCTTTCTACTGTTTCCTTGACGGGTATTCAGGTTACAATCAGATATTGGTAAATCCAGACGATCACGAGAAGACTGCTTTTACGTGTCCTTTTGGGGTATTCGCATATCGACGCATGCCGTTCGGTTTATGTAATGCTCCAGCAACATTTCAAAGATGCATGCAAGCTATTTTTGCCGACTTGATAGAGAAAAGCATTGAAGTGTTCATGGACGACTTCTCAGTTTTCGGGTCATCGTTTGATTTATGCTTGGAAAATCTGGATACGGTACTGAAAAGGTGCAAGGAAACCAACTTGGTGCTCAATTGGGAGAAGTGCCACTTCATGGTAACCGAGGGTATTGTCCTTGGTCACAAGATCTCCTCCAAGGGTATCGAAGTTGATAAAGCTAAGGTCGACGTGATAGGAAAACTTCCACCACCAGTCAATGTCAAAGGAATCCGAAGCTTCCTAGGCCATGCCGGGTTCTATCGGAGATTCATCAAAGACTTCTCAAAAATCGCAAAGCCATTGAGCAATCTGCTCAACAAAGATAAGTCTTTTGATTTTGATATTGACTGTTTAAATGCATTTAATAGTTTGAAGGATAGCTTAACATCCGCACCCATAATCACCGCACCAAACTGGATATACGATTTTGAACTTATGTGCGATGCTAGTGATTATGCGGTAGGCGCGGTGTTAGGTCAACGCAAAAACAAAATTTTTCATGCTATACACTACGCAAGTAAAGTTTTAAATGACGCACAAGTCAATTATGCTACCACAGAAAAAGAATTACTTGCCATAGTGTTTGCATTAGAAAAATTTCGTTCGTATCTCATAGGTTCGAAAATTGTTATTTGGACTGACCATGCAGCTATTAAGTACTTGATTACCAAACCCGACTCAAAGCCGAGACTCATCCGTTGGATGTTGCTACTCCAAGAGTTTGATTTGGAGATTAAGGACAAGAAGGGGACTGAGAACCTTGTAGCTGATCACCTGTCCAGATTGGTGAACAAAGAGATAACGAAGAATGAAAGGGACATCCTAGAAGAGTTCCCGGATGAGCAGTTGCTTACGGTACAAGAAAGACCATGGTTCGCGGACATGGCCAACTACAAAGCAACGGGTTTCATTCCGGAGGATTACACTTGGCAAATGAAGAAAAGGTTGTTGAGAGACGCCACTCAATTCATTTGGGATGACCCGTACTTATTCAAGATTGGAGTAGACCACTTAATCAGAAGATGTGTTGCTAGAGAAGAAGCCAAAGACATCATGTGGCATTGTCACAACTCGCCATATGGTGGTCACTACAGTGGAGAAAGAACTGGAGCTAAAGTTCTTCAAGCTGGCTTTTATTGGCCCTCGCTGTTCAAAGATTGTTATGAACATGCGAAAGAATGCGAGAGTTGCCAGAAGACCGGAGGGATTTCAAAGAGGAATGAAATGCCTCTACAAAGTATCCTTGAAGTCGAAGTCTTCGATTGTTGGGGTATTGACTTTGTAGGGCCATTTCCATCTTCTTTGAATAACGAGTATATTCTGGTGGCTGTTGATTACGTTTCAAAGTGGGTTGAAGCAATAGCATCTCAGAAAGCCGACAGCAAAACGGTGGTCAAGTTTCTGAAAAGAAACATCTTCTCCCGATTTGGAACTCCAAGAGTGCTTATAAGTGATGGAGGTTCACACTTCTGCAATCAGCAGTTAGCAAAAGCACTTGAGCATTATGGAGTAAAGCACAAGGTAGCTTCACCATACCATCCACAGACGAACGGTCAAGCCGAGGTGTCCAACCGAGAAATCAAGCGGATACTTGAGAAGACCGTGTCATCCTCAAGGAAGGATTGGGCGTTGAAACTGGACGAAGCGTTGTGGGCCTATAGGACCGCATACAAAGCTCCTACGGGTTTCACCCCATTCCAGTTGGTGTATGGGAAAGCGTGCCACTTGCCGGTCGAGTTGGAGCATAAAGCGTTTTGGGCGCTCAAGTTTTTGAACTTTGATCAAGAGCAAGCTGGGGAGAAGAGAAAACTTCAAATGCATGAGTTAGAAGAGATGCGTGACCAAGCCTATCAGTCGAGTAAGCTCTATAAGGAAAAGGTTAAATGTTATCATGACAAGAAGATCATGAAGAGGGAATTCAAGCCTGGTCAGATGGTCCTGCTGTTCAATGCAAGACTGCGTTTATTTCCGGGTAAATTGAAGTCCAAGTGGTCCGGTCCGTTCATGATAAAGGAAGTGAAACCTTATGGAGCTGTGGAACTTGAAGATCCTATCACCAAGTCGACGTGGACAGTGAATGGACAAAGGCTGAAGCCATATTTCGGAGGTGAAGTCGTTCGACACACGACGACGATTTCACTCATCGATTCACATACATAAGCGAAACAGGCGTCGATCTAATGACGTTAAACAAGAGCTTGTTGGGAGGCACCCCAATTTTGTAAGTATGTTGTGTTTTTAGTCGTAGTTTACTTCTGTACAGATATTTATGCATGTTGGGTTAGTGGTTAGAACTTCAAAATTTATTTTTCTGTTTTCTGTCATGGTCGCTACAGCGACCAACTCATCGCTGTAGCGATGGAATTTACACGTGTCGCTTGTAGCGACGTACTTGTCGCTTGTAGCGACAGCTTTTGTACCTGCGCTTGTAGCGCCACTGATCGCTTGTAGCGATGGGCTTTTTGTTTGTCGCTGTAGCGACGAATCGCGCGCTTGTAGCGAGCGTATCAGAAAACAGTTTTATATTTCCCAGGCTTGACCTGTCGCTTCAGCCACCCCCCAACCACTTTTATTTAATATCCTAGCCGTTTCTAGCTTTATTTTCGCATCTGAACATATCTGTTTACATTCCATATCAAATCTGCATCTCTGTTCATTTAATTTCTGCACAAATCTTGCTAACAACTCTGTGCCTGCAAATAATCTTGCTCAATCAACTCACCAGGTATGTTATTCGTTCCTCTCTGTTAATGTTTAGTAGCTTTTCACTTGCTATTAGTGCCTGCATGCTGATTTCACAAAATAGGGTTTAGGGTTTTACGAATTTTGAAATTAAATCATGCCCTGAATGCTTACCCAATGTTTATACTTAGTTAAGTTGTTATAAATGAACGAAAATCACTAGGAAACTAACCTGTAATCCTTCTGTTCATAGGATTTCCATTTTGGAAAAACCTTTTTTGAAAATTTCAAAATAAATTAGGGTTTTTGAGGATTTAGGTAGTTTAAGTGATTGTTAGTCATTTATTTTAGCTTTAATGTTGATTTCGCATGCTAGAACCAAGTCAAAATCAAGAAAAACATAAAATTTGAAAAAGGGTCTGGTCGCTAGAACTGCGCTTGTAGCGCAGGAATCTGGGTTTTTCTGGGTTTCGTCGCTACAGCGACCAAGCTGTCGCTTGTAGCGAGCGAACCCAGATTTTGTTTTATTCTTGTTTTAATTGATATTTGACTTATACCCTACCTGACTTTCATCTGTTTTGATCACTTTTGTAGGAATGGCACCAAAAACATCATCTAAACGTCAAAGGAACGTGGAAAGTTCCTCTTCACGACCAAGAGTCAATGTTCCGCAACACGATGCAGCTCGTTTCCTCAGCTGGAGGAACCAGGAGCGATACGAGGAACTGAGGACGAGAAGAATCTGGTCCGAGAAGAGATTTGAGATCTCTGAAGAAGGGGATTATGCACATATAGCAGCTGTAATAAACGAGAGGAAGTGGGGAATCCTTTGCACACCTCCTAGGAAGATCAATTATGAGATCGTTCGCGAGTTTTATGCGAACGCGATCCCCGCCGATCCTTCAGATGAGTTCACTTTCACTACCTATGTGCGTGGGCGCACCGTTACATTCGACCGCATGTCCATCAACTCATATCTGGGCAAGCCTATGGAGGTGGTTGAAGATGAAGAAGATAACCCCCTTGCACCCACAGCACTGTGTGACTTTGGTGAGCGTCAGAGGAGTGGAGAGTGGGACCACGACACCATAGCACAGGACATCTTCCAAGCGGGGAAGAGTTACGATGTGAGTCGGGCTTCAGGTAAGCCTTTCAGAGCACTCCGTGAGCACATGACTACTGAGGCTCAGGTAATCCTTACCTTGATTTTATATAACATTCGCCCTAAGTCTCACACCTCTTCCACCACTTTAGATGTGACCCCCTTAGTCCATTACATCCTCACTCAGCGTCAGGTGGACGTAGCTAGGCTCATTGCTAATGAGATGAGGATTGTTGCTGAAAGTGGACTATTACCCCCGGCCAAACCTAAATGTCCCTTGACTTTTCCCGGGTTGATTATGGGTCTATGTAGGAGAGCCAGAGTTCATATGCCATCACAAGTTGATGAGGAGATTAAAAATCCTATTGATGATAGATACATCAATAGGTATTGCTCTGCACCTGCACCTGTTGCTCCACCATCACCTCCTCACACCTCAGCCGGACCTTCATCCTCAGCAGGACCCTCTCACATGCCACCACCACCACCTCACACTACTAGCCACCCTAGCCATCCTAGCCATCCTACCATTCCACCTTTGGACTTACACGGTTGGGATTATGCTACTGTGAGCTCTATGCTGTTGGCGCAGAATGCGTCGAATCATCGGGCACTTACTACTCTTCAGAGCCATCTGCACGACAGTGGCCAGAGCCCGTGGACACCTGCATTCTTCTCGGAGCACATTGCATGGCCTGGGGACAGGCCATTCTTTCCAGGAGGGGCAGAGGCAGCTGGAGCTGGTGATGATCAGGATGTTGGTGACGATGGTGATGACGACGTTGATGTCGACGCTGATCTGGGGGATGGTTCTTCTTTTGAGTCTATTGATCGCAGGGTAGCTGATTTGATTGACTCTGACGACGACATGGCCACAGACTCAGATTGATGCAGAGCTGCAGTTTATGATTTGTTTTCTTTCGTTTTATTTATTCTGCTTTGTACTTTAACATTTTGATTTATGTTTTGTACTTTGAGTATTTCCGTTGTACCTTGGATAATATTATGTTTATGTTTATGTTATTTATATTTTGGGTATAACATGTTAGTATAGTTAGTATTTATTTATGCTTTAGTATTTTTGTTAAAATTTTTTGAAAATCCATCCCAACAAATTTTGAAAGAAAGATGATTGATTCAAAAGCAATGCTTGAACTGTGAATCATCTGAGTGATAATGATAAGAATGAGTGTTAAAGCGCGCAGCTAAGGTACTCGTTTTCTCGTTTTTCTAGGTATATTCTTTAATGTGAATAAGTTCTTTACACGCACAAGTTAATTTATTCAGTTTTTAAGCAAGCATGTGTTTAGTTTTGAACCAATTTAGAACTAGCCAAAAATGTGAGGAATCCTCAACCAATGTATATATGCAGGAGACCAATACCATGTTTAACTTAGTTAGATTATGTTAAATCTGTTGTTGTTTTAATTTGTATAAGAGCATTGAAATGATCAAGGCAATTTTTTGAAATTGAGAGAAATACTTGACCAAATGAACCTACCCTGTGAGATGTGTGAGTATCTGTTAACCCAGCTGAGCCTAATGAAATCAGAACTGTTAACTGTGGACTGTCAATTTAATAAGCTCATCTGCGTATTTAAATTGCCGGAGTTTGTAAAAAAGATTCAGTCACAGTTAACTCTCTATTGAATTCTGATAATTGTTTTCTTTTGAACCCTTATCCGTCATTTTTATTGACCTTTGCCATAATAACAAAGGAACATTCGATTAGGGTATCATTGGAATAAGTTGGGGAGAAAGGAAGGTTTTATTTAAGTCAATGTATGGTGAATAATGTTTATTGATCTTGACAACAAGAAAAAGAAATGAAAAAAGAAAGAAAAGCAAACCAAGAAAAAGAAAAGAGAAAAATGAAAAGGTTTGCAAGTTTTCTAAGAAAAAGAAAAGTTGTCAAGAATCAATCAAGAATAGAAAAGAATGAAATTCACCAAGTGTTGTATTGGAGAAAGAAGGAAGTTGTAATTAGTTTGAATGTTTCCTTTTGCTTGGCCATTTGAATTCAAATATCCCACATATGACAATTCTTTTGTAGCCTAGCCCAATTACAACCCTTAAAGTCCTTTTGATCAATGCCTTTTATGCTTTTTGAAATGATAATAAGATAGACACATAATTTGATTGTATGTTATCATGTTTATTGGATGAGTGTTCATAACCCTCACAAATGATTTCAATTGTTCATATACTTAATATAGAAGTGTGTTAGGTTTGGTTCAAATTTAAACATGTTGCTTGTTTAGGATTGTATGATTTAATTCCTTGTGTTTAGAACTAGTTCACATTTGTAGAATGTATTTTGTTTAATGAGAAACTGGACTTAAGCATGCGCAATCACATTTGAATCACTCTTTGGATGTTTAATTCTTCGCACTTTTGAATCCTTTGCTAAATTGCTCAATACTGTGGTTTTAAAAGCTTTGAAAAATTTCCTTTTGTTCTTTGGTTTGAGGACAAACCAAAATGTAAGTTGGGGAGAGTTTGATAAGTGCTTAAATGTTGTTATATTTTGGTACAAATTTAGGCACTTATGGTTACTTGTTGTACAAGTTATCTTAGGATTAGGGCCTAAATGTGTTAGAAATGCAATGAATTTGATCCTAAGCCTTACCCCACTTGATTATGCAGGAAATACATGATTGAACCTGATTGAAGCAAAAGATTGAAGCTTTTCTGGATGCCATCGCTACAAGCGCAGAAGTCATCGCTAGTAGCGAGAATAGGCAGGGATTTCCAGACATCCATCGCTTGAAGCGCAGAACCCATCGCTAGAAGCGAGCTTAGGCAGGGATTATCAGGAGTTCATCGCTTGTAGCGATGAACTGGACGCTTGAAGCGAGCCTAGGCAGGGAATTTCAAAGGCTGGTCGCTAGTAGCGACAGACTGGTCGCTTGTAGCGACCAACAGGGCGGTTTAATGCTGATGGTGACGTGGAGCTCTTGGATTGGACCAACTGAAGTCCTCGCTACAAGCGACAGACTGGTCGCTTGTAGCGAGCGAAGATTTTCTCAGCATATAAATAGATTTTTAAGCTCATTTCTTAAGATATAGCTTTTTATCAGAATATTTAATTTTCCAGAGCTTAGAAAACATATAATCTTTGAAAGAGAATAGGCTTAGAAGGAGGAAAACTTCATTTAGCAACTAGATTTGGATTGAAGAAGATCATTAGAAGCTTTGAGACATCAAGCTCTCAACTATCTTCATCTTTCTTTCCTATTTTGCAAGAGTTGTCATGAAAATGATCAACCAATCTCCTTTGTTGGGATTGATAGGTAATCAATCACTTATGTTGTAAACTTTTGATTATTCAATATATGATTCTAGCAATTTTTATATACCATTGAATTTCTTCTTGCTTTTCAATCTTATGTATGATTTAAATGTTGTTGAAAAAGACTTTTGAATCTAGGTTTAGAATGATTTTCTATCAAGATAAGAAATTCTAGAAATGGGATTTGGTTTTGATAATTACATTATAGTATTGAATCTTAATGCTTTTGGATCGTTTAATAGATTGAGAAATCATCGATTAAACGATACAATCGATATCTCGACGTCATTTGGGAAATCAATGATGTTATTGAGCAATACGTAATAATGCAATATATAAGAAAACGCTAGAATTCGTATTTGTGATCAATCGGATATAACCAATGTGTGATTGATGAAAGTCAATCCTAAACACCTTCTATGTCCTATTACTCTACCATTTATTTATTATGCTTTAAAAATTTGATTAGTGTAGTAAAACAAACAAGTAAACCCTAACTTAAAACGATAATCGAAGTTGAACGGAATATGATATCGCCTTAATCCCTGTGGAACGATATAAAAACTGATACTTGCTTTTGTTCATTCAACAGCAGCATGCGAACAATCTTCGACCTCATGCTTCGATCCCTGTCGAACCAGAAGCTACCCTAGAGTTCGTTCCAATATCTCACAATAGCTTATTAGGTTCTATATTCTAAAAGAAAAAGAGTCTCTGATGTATTTTTTCAGTAGATAAACGAAATAATAACAACCACTTGAAAATTCTAACACACATAAGTGGAGATCCCGGTTTCAAGTAGATCACGACGTCTAACATAACAATTTTGACATTTGTTGATCACGGCGTCTAGCATAACAATTTTGGCATTTGCAGGCTGAGTTAGACTTATGAGACTCTTAAACCATATAAACAATTCTTAAAAAGTATCATTGAATATTTGAGAATTTTTAAAAATTAAAGTCTTAAATTATTAAAATAATATTACTAGAGGATTGGTTTTGTCATTTAGAAATGATTAACGACACAACTTGTTGTCTACTTGCCTTCCACGGTATAAACTAATATATAAAATTATTATTGAAATTGTTTATGCTATTTTTTTGTTGTAAAATAATTATTAATTATTTTTTGTTAAATGTCTCGGTGAACTTAGTTCAGTTAACAAGAACATTGCATATTATATGGGCTTAATTGCACTTTTCCCCCCTATATTTTGTCAATTGTGCGATTTTGCACCCCATCCTTTTTTTTGAGCGATTTTGCACCCTATCATTTACCCCCTTTCTGATTTTGTAGCTCCTCATGTGTTTTTTTGCACCCTATCGCAGAGCGAAGTCAAGGCGAAGGCAAAAAAACACACGAGGGGGCTACAAAATCAGAAAGAGGGTAAATGATAGGGTGCAAAATCACTCAAAAAAATGATGGGGTGCAAAATCGCACAATTGACAAAATATTGGGGGGAAAAGTGCAATTAGGGGCCGATGTTCGAACCCCGAACACCCCACTTATTCACCTTTAAGAGGTGAATTTTTAGCCACTAGACAGAAAAAATATTTCTTGTTAAATAAAAAATAATCAATTTATATTGTGACATGTAGATGATAAATAAGATTTTAATAAAATAGTCACTTTGGTCCCTGAATGTGTAATGAGTAGTCACAATAGTCCCTCAATATATAAATTTTTTAAAATAGTCAATGATTGTGCAATTCGTTAGTCAAAATCCTGATGTTAAAATGTTTCATTAATATTGTCATATTAGTCATTCAATATACTTACTTATTGTCGTATAAGTCATTATAAGTACTTACTTATTGTCATTTTAATCATTATATGAAAATAGTTATTGTGAGCATTGGGATATTATTTTAGCGCAAGAGACTATTTTAACTAACAAAGTGCACAATCATATACTATTTTGGAATTTTGATATATTGAGGGACTATTGTGACTACTCATTACACATTCAGGACCAAAATGACTATTATCCCTAATTTGTTTTAGCGAATACAAAAGTAACACGAATAATTAAGACTACCCTAAAAAAAATAATCAAGTTTACTAAATTTCCTCAAAGGATTATATATAAGTATTGTACAACTTGATTTTGCCGGGAAACCGCGACTTTCGTTTTTCAAATTTTCCATTTCCTTCTTGCGTTTCAATTCTTGATCCTCTCTTTTATAGTTGAAGAAACTCGACTTTGATTTCAGCTTTTGGATTCGATCAGATCAAACTGAAATTACTCACGTAAGCTTTAATTTAATTATCTCAGTTTCTCTGCTTTGGAATTTAAGAAAACTACAGCTCCTATTCAAAATCACTATATTTTCCGTATTTCTATTTGTTTCTTGCATTCAATTTGGAACCTAACAGATTCAGAAGGGAACAGAAGATAAGCTGATACAACATCTAAGGTACGTATTCCAATTTTCAATATCTAAGAATATTGAAAATCGAATTTAGGGATTATGTATGTGTTCTCCATTTTTTTTCTTTGGGTAGCAGTATTATGACATAATTATTGCTTCTTTTTTCTTGCAAGATTCATGAAATTGTTGTACAAAATTAGAAGTTGTTGATGCTTATTAGTATTTTTTTTTGTTTTAAAATTGACAGATAATCTAGTTTCATTTTTGGACCACATTTTGGCTTAGTAACTGTAATGATGGTAGAGCGTTGATACATTATAGATTGATCGTGTATATAAAAAAGAAACATTATCGACCACATTATTTGTTTTACTATAATTCATTATCGACCTCTATAATTCATTTTTACTTAATTGCACAAAAGTAGTTAAGAGACATTTTCAGAAATTTCTTGAAAACAGATTCTATAGAAAAAAAAAATGTAGAAAACTGTGTGCTCAAATATCAAATAATTGTTTTAAAATTTTGAGCTCTTCACTTTCTGGAATCTACACACTGAACAAATTATCTTTGACTAAGAAATTGGATATCGGTGGCGAAGATGGTGAAAATTCACATTGATACAGGTACAATCTCTACCCACACAATTACACTTTGCACCATGACAACTGAATTGTGATATGACGGAAGATCACAACGCAAAATATGCTATGATTTATGTATATCAGCTTTGAATGATCAAACAAATGATTTGGACTTTGTTTACTTTTCCTACAGAAATTTATGACAAGGCAAAAATGATATTCAAACTTATTAAAGATGATAAACTTGACGAGGATGGTACCCGAGCAGAACTTTAGAAGAGGGAACCACTTGCTAAATTGATTGAGGATTTCCACAAACAATTCACCAGCTATTTTCATGATCATCTAGAGGGGCACAACTTAGGGCCGCGGAACCAAGTTTCAGAACTTGAAATGGAGTCCAAAGAAAGAGAAAAGGAACTATCTGCTATCATGAAGAAACTCGAAGATACTGAAAAGTATGATAAAGAAAAGCAGCTCCAGGGAGCTAAAGCAGGTACAATCTCTATGCACCATGACTTCTGAATTGTGATATGATGGAAGCTCGTGATGCAAAATATGCTATGATTTTTGTATATCACCTTATGGTAGCTCGAACAAATGATTTGGACTTTTTTACTTTTTCTACAGAAATTGAAGACAAAGTAAAAAGGATAATGAAACTTATTAATGATCACGACCTTAACGAGGATGGCACCCTGGCAGAAGTTTTGAAGAGGGAACCACTTGCTGAATTTATTAAGGATTTCTACATTCAATACCAATTTCTTTATGCACAATATGAAGAGCAAGCAAGGGTCAACATTGAAGAGATCAGTGATCTGACACTGCAGAAGTTAGAGTTACATGACAGAAATGCTGACTTAAAAAAAAGATCAGCTGAGAGAGAATTGGCCTTATCATCTCTCCGTGAACTTAATAAGTCCCTCATGGAGCTAATTAAGAAACATAACGTGGAGAAAATAAGAGCCAAAGGCCGTGAGTTGAAAACTTTTAAGAAAAAAGCAAGCGAAGACGAAAAGCAAATAAATGACCACAGGAATGAGATCAGTAAACTGGCACAGGAGAATTTGTTGATGGGAGAGAAAATAGATCATTTGAAGAGAAGATTAGCAACAAGAAAATCTGAGTTCTCTGCCCTCCAGAAAGCAAAAGAAGAAATGGAGCTCTACTGTGAAAAAATCAGAAAAGAACATGCAAAAACCCTCACAGTGGTTGACAATGAAAAGAATGAATTAGCCAACAAAAACATGGATCTTCAGAGAACAATAGAAGAACGAGAAGATGCATATCAGAAGTTGAATGAAGAATATGAACAAGTTCGCAGTTTGTTTAATGAATTTTTGGTCAAACTTGAAGTTGCAGAGAGGAAGATGGAAATAATGGCAGAAGAGTTTCGTCAAGGCATTGGGTCAAAAGATCAGATGGTTGCTGATTTGGAACACCAAGTTGAAGACCTGAAAAAAGACCTGGAAAAGAAAGGAAATAACATCAGCTTTTTGCTTGAGAATGTCGAGAATCTTGGGGAAAAGCTTCGCTTGTCAAACCAAAATCTCCGGGACAAAGAACAATTGCTAAGTGAAAAGGGAGAGAGCTTTAGAAAGGCAGAAGAAAAGTTTCAGCACGATCAGAGAGCACTTGAAATCAGGATTGCTACTGCAGCAGCAACAATGGCCGCTGACAATGAAGCTTTTCATGAAACTATCACAAGTACTAAAGAGTGGTTCAACTGTGTGATATCTGGAATCGATACTGTAAGCTTAAAATTTTTTGACGAGCACAAAAATATTGAGAACCGCGTCTCAAACATCTCACATGAGCTTCAGGTTGCAAAAGAATATATCAATAAGATGAACAAGGAAAGGGGGCAGTTACAGACAGATAAAAACCATTTGTTGGAGGAGCTGCAGGGTAAAAGGGAAGAGGAATTAACTCTGAGGGAAAAGGTTGAAAAGCTAGAGGCAAAGGCAAGAAAGGGGGAATCAGAGAAGATGAATGTGACAGCAATTGTTGTTGAACTTAAGAAGAGAGTTGAAGAGCTAGAGAAGTTGATGGAAGAGAAAGAGGAGGGTATGTTGAACTTGGGAGAGGAAAAGAGGGAGGCCATCAGGCAGCTTTGTTTGTGGATTGATTATCACAGGGAGTGCAATGACTATCTAAAGGAAATCATATCAAAGACTCGCCGGGGCCAGAGAGCAGTGTGAACCCGTCTATATTATTTTATGCAACTTTGTCTAGTTAGGTATTGTCGTGATTTGACAAACATGAGTATGTGTATAATTATATTTTTTTCCCTGTATCGGTAGCAAAGTTAGTTCTGTTCTTCTCTTGAATTTGAATTGAATAATCTTAGTGACGTCTTACTGTTTTGTTCAGTATAGAACTTTGGGTTAACATGTCCCACTATCAATATTTTCCAGTTCTTACCAGTCTTTGATGCTTTTTATTTTACATTTCTTGTTTTCTTATTAAGCAGGCTGGCATTCTGGTCTAAAACATACTAGTTCTTTCATGTCTTCTGGTCTATAATAGGTCTTATCATATATTTCTAGAAACTAGCTAGCAGTGATAGTTAACTTGATTAATCAAGTCTTCTTATTCCACAAAGGACTTGCTCTTGCATAGAGGCTCTGGGGATCAGTAGCAGGACCTCTACTGATGCTGAGAACCTGGATGTATATTCTCTTCAGTGCTTATAGAAGTACATCTTACATTCTTTCTACAGTTAACATTCCTCTTGTTCCGTAGGACCTATAAAATCAAATAACAAGGAGAATCTCACAAAATCAAACACAAACCATCAACTTTGCAGGAAAAGGAAATGCATATCACTTTGGAGAGAAAAAAAAAGTAGTAAGTGAAATATTTAAAAGATTTATGGCTTGTGTTTGTCGACCTCATTTGAGCTCCTACATATTTTTCCTGACTTTTCTGTGCTTCTTGTTTTATCCTCTTCTGGTTCAGAAGAGAGAAACCTACATCCTGTGTTTGGCTAATGATCAAGTGAACTTGCATGGTATTCAAAGCAACTCCCATCGAATGCGGCCTGTGATTCTTGGCATTTAGGATCTAACTCCCATCGTTGAGCATGAAATAAAAGTACTAGATGTAGTCTATAATAATTTCTGATCCTAAACAGCTAGTGAATATTGATACAGACATAAGTATCCTACATATGAAAATAACCCTCTTTATATTCAATACATACATAAAAATGATTCACAGGTGTCTGGCTCAAGTGGAACCAAGAGCTAGTATATTGGAAATGTAGATAAATACAACTCTACAACAATTCACTCAATAAGATGAAAGAGATGAGATGATGGAAACAAATATAAAGCCAAAAACTAAAAACCACAAAGAATGACTAGCCTATTTTTGAGTAATATACTAATATTCGTACTTTTTTCAGGGATACTAATATCCGTACATCTTTCCTTCTTCAAGTTTTTGGTCGAATTGCACGGTCTAGTTGGGATTCAAATTGAGTGTAGTTCAAACTGTTTTTGTTAAATTATAGAGGTCCAACTCAAAGCGAAAATCGGAGGAAAAACAAAACATAGAATGAGGTAAAGTAAAATTATACCGTTAAGTCATCTAGCTCAACATGTGATTGAGATTTACAACTCTTAAGCAATTTTTTAGTAAAACTCATTGTTCAATATGTTCAGCTATGAAAATGAATAACAGTTGAATAGAAAGATCAGATGTTTCTTTGCCGACGCATTTTGCACATGTTGTGTCAATGAACTTGTTTCACATTAATTTTTTTCATTTCCTTGTATATCTTATAAAAATACAACTGACCTAATTAGATATCCCATAATATTAAAAAAAATCTATCTTAGGTCCCAAAGTGAAAGATTTTTATAGTTTAATTACAACTGACATAATGAAAATAAGTTGAACACAACTTAAAGAGATATCATAAATGATTATCTTAACACTAGTGCAAGTGCTTAGGCTATATTAGCATGTTGAATTCAAAATCCAAGGAAAAGAAGATACAGAATGAAAGAGAGCATCAATGACATTTATAAAATGACCAAAAAAATGAGAATAAGGGATAGCAAAAGACAAAGGATCTTAAATAGAATCATCAGTCTGTTACCTTTCCAGAGGCCTGTTCAAAAGCTGTAACCATCTCCAAAACTGATGTTCCCTTTCCTGTTCCCAAGTTATAAACCTCACAACCTGTATGTGCAGACATGAAATTTTACCAAAACAACATCACATAAAAGTGAAAATCCAAAAACGCGCCAAAGAAAAAACAACTATCATTGATTATGGGAATCCAACATCAGTTCACAACCATTGCTTTTGTCAAGGAGTCTACCAAAATGACATCAACATTTGATTTTAGCCCCCCTAAAAATTTTCTTAGGTTTTTGGTCCCTCTAAAATTTTTCATCCATGATATTGGTCCCTGCTGTTAACTCATCTTTAACGGTGCTGACGTGGCAACGCCACATGTGCATACCAAATGATGTGGCACTGCCACGTGGATTTTTTTTACATGCTGACGTGGAATTTCTTTTTTTTTTTTTAAAAAAAAAAATAAAAAATATGATTTTTTGTTTGAACATTTTTAGTAAAAAATAAAATAAAGGTTTGATGTTAAAAAAATAATTGAACTTAAATTTCTTGTTTTAAATTTTTTTTTGTTTGTACATGGAACAGGTTATTAAAAATATATTTACTTCCTTAATTTTTTTTATTTGACCTTAAAAATATACTTCCTTACTTATATTTACTTCCTTAATTTTTTTTGTTTGACCTTAAAAATATATTTACTTCCTTAATTATTAAAAAAAAACTGAACGTCAAAAGAAAGAAAGAAAGCAAAACGCGATTACAGAGAAGGAGAAAGAAGAAACGCTAAATTCCTAAACCCTAAATTCCTTTTCACTCTCAATCGATTCACTCTTTCTCACCCAGATCCATTTTCGATTCACTCTCACTCGCCCAGAACAAATCAAATGCAATCTCTATCGCCAAAATCTCGTTTTGGTTCGGTCTCTCTCACTAATCTCTCTTGCCGCCATTGTTGAGAAAGCTTTGAGGACGAAAGGTTTGAAGGTGGTGACGAACTACCGACTCTTGTGCGATTCAGTCTCTCTATCTTGAAAAGGTGAGATTTTTTAACATTTTTAATGTTGTTTTGGTCCCCACGGTGAGCTTTACAGTGTCGTTTGTCTCCCACTGTGAGCTTTACCATTTTTTATGTATTGTGGTGGGGTATAGTTAGATTTTTTGCTTTCTGGCATTGTTAAACATGTGGGTTATATTTTTGTTTGTTCTGTTTTGTATTTAAACATGTGGGTGATATTTTTGTTTGTTCTGTTTTGTATTTAATGTTTGACCTTTGGAGTGTGTGTGAGTAGTCTATGTATTTACGTCGTATGTATGTCGTATGATTGTATTTTTTGCGTATTGTACCCATATGGTATTTTTGTGTGTATTTAATCAGATTCTTTTCACATTCTGCAGCTTATGGGTTTGTTTAAAGTTGTTTTCTATACAAAGGGTTTTTTTGTCAAAGACCCAAACTTAAGGTATGAAGTAGGTGATGTGTTTGCATATGATCAAATAGATGGTGATACATGGTTTTTGTTTGAGGCACGTGATATTCTGCAGCAAATGGACAATACTTTTGATCTAGATACTGTTAGATTATGGTGGAAACACGATGGTGGATCTTTCGATACAGACCTTAGGTTATTTAGAAGTGATGTTGATGCTTGTCTAATGTCAAAATGTGCTGAGAAAAACAAGTGTGATATTGAAATATATGTTGAACAAAAAGTGAGTGAAGAAGATGTTTCTAGTGGTCCTATATGTGTTGAGCAACTAGAGGGGGAAAATAAAGGAAAAGTTGTAGCTAATGGTGATGACACAAATGAATACTCAGATGATGATAGCAATGATGATTCAGTTAAAGGCATTCAGTTTGATGATAGTGAAGAAGACAGGATGACTGAATTTAATGATGGATTTGATGATGGATTTCATCCTAGCTTGAATGAAGAAATAACATCTTTGGTACCTGGTTTGAATGAAAACAACTCTGATGCAATCCATGTAGTTGATGGTGGGACACCTAATTGTATCAAGGGCATAAGGGATACATCTCCTAAAAATCCTGAACAACCAATACGTCATTTAATTATGCCTGAATTAGACACACAACATGTCATAGATGATGACTATATGACGGATGAGTTGGATAGTGCAGATGAAAATGATACTGATAGTGAAGGAAGACCTCCTATAGTGAGGTACAAAGAAAACCTACAAAGAAACCTACAAAGAAAAAATCTAAAAAAGGAGAAAATGTCACAAATGAGGTCATTGAAACTATCTCAGAACCTGTTCAACAAGAAGTTAGTTCACGTATAGATCAACTTGTCACCGAAGAAATTGATCCCGATGTACTAGCTTCAATATTATTAGAACTTGAACCGGTTTTAACACAAGCAGAAATTGTGCCTGCTGGATCTGCTATTACGGCATCACCTGCTGATGGTGTTGCCGCTGTTTCTGATGTTACCGTTGTTTCTGCTGTCATCGCATCACCTGCTGATCGTATTGCCGCTGTTTCTGATGGACAAGTAATGTTTTTTTTAACATTATCTTGATAAAAAAAATGGTTAATTGTTTGATTTATATCATAACGTATGTGTTGATTGTTTTTAGGTAAACAAACCAAAGCCACTACCAAAGAAGAGGAAGCTGAAGACCTGGGAAGAAATTAGCAAACATCTCACACAATGAATATTGGAATATTATTAGCTTGAAGTTGGTCGTGTAAAATATCATGTGTTTTTTTTTTTTTGAGACCTAGGTCCAAATACCCTATTTTGAGGTCTATTTTGATGTGATCTATGTTGAAACCTTGAAGGTACAAACAATTGTATGTGTTAATTTGTTTTTAAGGTTTTGTGATGGAACCTTGTAGGTCCAATACCTTAATGGCATATATTTAAGGCATATGTTCAATCTTAAGGATGCCAATTTTAAGGCATATATTTTGCTTGTTTTCTCTAGCTTATGTCCAATTTTAAGGCATAAATTTTAAAACAAGAAATGCAAGTCAATTATTTTTTTAACATCAAACCTTTATTTTATTTTATTTTTACTAAAAACGTTCAAAGAATAAATCATATTTTTTATAAAAAAATTTAAAAATTCCACGTCTCCACATCATCACGTAAAAAAATTAAAAAATTCCATGTCAGCACGTAAAAAATTTAAAATAAAAAAAATATAATTTTTAAAAAAAAAAATCCACGTCAGCATGTTAAAAAATCCACGTGGCAGTGCCACATCATTTGGTATGCACATGTGGCGTTGTCACGTCAGCACCGTTAAAGAGGAGTTAACAGCAGGGACCAATATCATGGATGGAAAATTTTAGAGGGACCAAAAACCTAAGAAAAATTTTAGGGGGACTAAAATCAAATGTTGATGTATTTAGGGGGACCATTTACTTATTTAACCCTAAATTATTAGAAGAATTTGATCAAATTTTGAATAGTACCTGTCTTAGGATCATCTAGCTTACACAATGCAGCAATGTGCCCATCAGCTAAATCAACAACATGAATGTAATCACGGACCTGAGAAAAAGACAATATTTATCATGTAAGATCCTCAAAAGAAATCAAAGGTAGATCTTAACAAATGGTAAGAATGGACCAACTGTGACATCATTATTATCAAAATAATGCAAATCGAATTTAAATTTCTTGCATAGTCTTTAGTTTCCTAACTTTATTCACTTACTATCATTCTTTCTTGTCTAAAACAGATAGTTCTTACAAATTACAATTATACAAGACAATATTTTCTTCAGACTTGTGATCAATTGGCTACTACGCCCAAAATATTTATCCATTTTATCTTTACTGTTTAAATAATTACATTTTGTTGTGAAATAGTTAGTTGTCAAATCAAGAATATAAATAAGATTGTAAAATATCACTTTAGAATAATTTGCTTATTTATTGGTGTTGTGAATTCGGACTCAAAATCACACCAATAAACTTAGATGTGTGGAGCAAAAGGAAAGTAGTAACTGTTGGAACATTGGTGTGAAGTTGGAAGGAAATTGAAAGATTAAACACCAAGTAATAAGACTTTGAGCTAGTGTGATGTGAATTGAAAAAATAGAGAGTGGGGTCCCACATAAAATAAAACACACACATTAGTAGTGTTTAAATTGCGGTATTTAATTTTAAATACTTGATAATGATAAAAATAATAATAATTATTATTTTTATTCATAGATATCACTTCCCACAATTTTAGTTTATGTTGGTTGTGATAAGGTTTGAGAAACCAACTGAATTTCCTAATTTTCCTTCATTCATATCCAATGAGTTTGTTTCCTCCACTTTTGTGGATTTGTTTCTTTTTGATCTTATCCACAAATGTTGTTGAACTGAATAGTGATTAAGTTTCATTTTGATCTTATCCATTAGAGTAACTGCTGCCGCAATTTTAGCTAAAACAGTTACAATATCTCTATAAATAGAGGACTCCTCTCAGTTCAAAAATCACACCAAAGAGTTTTATTGAGTTGTCGAGAACTCTTTCTCTCTTCTCCCTCCAGCTTGTGTTAACGAGCTATTCTTCTCCTTTTTCCGTCCCTTCGAATTTAAGAGTGTTCTTAAGACCTTAGTCCCTATTCGGTATAATGTCCCTTCAGAATTAAGAAAGGTCTTAAAACATAGTCCCTTCGATAATATATGTTCCTTCGAAATAAAGAGTACTTTTAAGATCATAGTCCCTTTTGAAATAATAATGTCCCGTCGGAATTAAGAATGATCTTAACGGTATATATAAATATTCTTTCGATATTTTTCTATTTTTGGAGAAGTTAAAAAGTTAGAACGGTGGTATCACCGTATTTGAGTGGTCTTAGTACCATATTGATATTTTGGAGAGCTCAAAGGTTAGAATGGTGATAACACCATATTTGAGTGGTCTTAGCACCATAATAGGGTGGTCACAGTACCATATTAGAAAGTGGTTTCAGCATTAAAGAGTGGTCTTAGTACCATATTGGAGGTGTAAATCTCGAACGGTTTTCTACAGTGCAGTAGTTAACCGCACAGTTGTAGCTGAGCTTGTTTTATCCTGGAGGCGGCGTGGTTGATAGTCTGCCTTGCACAATTTTGGACAGTGCCGCGAAACGTCTTAAAGAGAGCGACCTGGTCGTGACTCAACCTAGTAACAACTTCGGTAGATAGTCCCTTTCAAAATAGAATTTGGAAATCCAAATACAACAACTTAGAAATCCAAAACCAACAATTTTAAGATGTTTCGATCTGCCATGTCTACCGAAGAAATTACTTATTGAGATTTCGTTGTCCCAAAAATAAAAGAAGGATAAATCAGGCTATAGAAATACATCTTTCGACTGAAACGATGAAGTGATTGTTGTTGTAACAACAACACTAAGAAATTCACATATGTCCTCATAATCAGTTTGAAATTTATTTTCAAAAATTAGAACTGTATTGTGAATAATTAACTCTAAATATTAAGTGAATAGAACCTTTAAGTGTTGCTGCATCGTCCTTAATTTTCTACTTGACCCTTGACAATTGACAAAGACATATATTTAACATAACAAACTACTGAAGACAGATCGAGGTCGGTAAAGTGGTGGTCATGTATTGGAAAATTTTGTACAGTGCAATAACAAATATGAAAAGGATGCTAAGGTTCTAATTGAAAGTTGAGTGTACCATGTTAGAAGCATCGTGTGCCTGCTCTACCAAAAATTGCTTCAGTTCAGCACATGAACTAACTAATTTTCTTTTGGTAAATTAAAGCAAGAACATATATTTACGTTATTGATTATAACTTTAAGCTGGAGCACCAATTTTTGGTAGATGGATATAAACTCGAGCACTCAATTATTTTAGGATTTTGATCCTATAAGAACAGGTCTAGTGACTTGTACACGATGTATTCTTATTGGGAAAGACTACGTCGTTGATGGGATGTTCAAAATTAAATTCTCCTTCTATTTTATAAGTTGTGTGATTTTAATATTTGGCATGTCAAAATTTATCATATGAACAAGCGTTTAATTTTAAACTTGAGTAACTTGGACTTAATTCCAAAGTTATATGATTAGAAAATTTTATTTGTTGCAGTCAAGATAAATGAACCAAATTTCATATAAATCAGTGTTTAGAGAATTTGAACCTCTAAACTTAATAAATTATGATATGTGCGAACTTGATGGCACTAAAACTAGAAATGATAAAAAGATATTTTATCATATTTATTGATGACTGTAAACTTTGAAAAATAAAATTGATACGCTTGATATGTTCAATTTTTATAAAAAAATTGAAATTTATGTTGAATAGAGTACCCAAGTCTAAGAACAAAATTTCTAATTAAGATTTTTTGAAGAAAAGACAACCTAACTTGTCTTATTTTTTGAACTTGGGATTGTCTGGACTACATTTGGATTCTGGACCCCAAGAGAGTTGAACTCACTAGTAGAGCCTATGAATGTGTATTCATTAGGTATGCTATAAATAACGAAACATATAAGTTTTAAAACCTAAATGCTAAAGTGAGCATAGAATTAAACAATACTGATTTCTATGTAAATAAATACCCCTTTAAATAAAGAATAATGGGGGCGCTAATGAAAGCACGCCATTAGTGGGGGCAACGTAATTTCCCCGTTTAAATTGAGAGCTAGTGAGGGCACTGCATCTGATCACATTCCAGTAATCACAAACAGTTATGAAAACATCGTACGAGATGTTATAGAACCTCAAAGAGGTAAGAAAGCTATAATTGCTAAAGAGTATAAACCTAGTTATATGGTTTGTATATTGGAAGAGGATCCATCTGACCTTCAAGAAGCTTTGTCTTCATTGGATGCTAACTTTTGAAAAGAAAAAAACAGTTAACGATGAAATGGATTTTCTAGAGTCTGACGAAACACGACTCTTAGTTGACTTGCCTCCTGGATGCAAACTAATCGGTTGTATTTGGATTTTGGAAAAAGAAACTAAAACCTGATGGTTCGGTTGCTTAATACAAGGCTCACCTTGTAGAAAAAGGTTTTAGGAAAAGAGAAAAAAAATATAGATTTCTTCGACACTTAGTCACCAGTCAATCGAATCATATCCATAAGGGTGCTAGTCCCTTTAGCCGCTGTTCATAAATTGATAGTACACCAAATGGATGTGAAAGTTGCCTCATTAAATGGTGAACTAGAAGAAGAAATCTATATGGAACAACCAGAAGGTTTTGCGATTCAGGACAAGAAAACAAGGTCAACAAGTTAGAAAAATCTTTGCATGGTCTAAAAATAACCTCCTAAGAAATGGCATGAAAAATTTGACAACCTAAAGATATCGAATGAGTATAAAGTGAATGAAAGTGACAAATGTATTCACTACAAATATGGAAATAACATTTGCACGATCATACGTCTCTATGTAGACGACTTGCTCATATTTGGTTCAAAGATTCATGCTATAATTTATGTGAAATCATTGTTTATCAACAACATTGATAATAAAGACCTAGACAAAGTTGAAGTAATTCTTGCTGTCAAGATTACTGGATCAAAAAGGAGAATTTTTTTAATTAATCTCACAATGTTGAGAAGATCTTAAGAAATGTAATTATTTGACTGTAAACTTGCAAGCACACCTTATGATCCAAGTGTAAAACTCTTCAAGAACACTTGAGGTGGTGTTAGACAAATAGAATATGCGAGCATCATTGGCAGTCCTTAGATATGTCACTGAATGTATTAGACCCGACATTGCCTATGTCGTGGAACACTTGTGCAAGTTTACTAGTAGACCAAGTGAGAAGCATTGACATGCTATTGAAAGAGTCATAAGGTGCCTTGAGAAGACTATGACTCTAGGATTACATTATGAGGAGTATCCTGTTGTACTTGAATGGTACAAGATACAAAATAGAACATCCTTCAGATGAGTCTTAAGCGACCAGTGGCTGCACATTGAGCATCACTGGAGGATTTGTTTGTTGAAACATATGATATTGACTCAATCCACACTGGAATGATCTGAGATGAGAACACTAGAGAAAACTAGTGAAGAAGCAAGTTGAGAAAATGCTTGCTAGTTGAGATCCCCTAGTGGATAAAACCGTTGCCAGGAGTGTTAATTCATTGTGATAGTACTGCAGCTATTACAAAATTGAGAATCGTTACTACAATAGTAAGAGACGATAATTAAGGCATGAACACATAACAAATTAGAGAGCTAGCTACTCTCAAAAGGAACGGTTAAAGTAGATCATGTACGTACTGATAAAGAATTGGTCAATCCTTTGACGAAAGGAAAAACTAGAAAGAAAGTCATAAACACATCCAATAGGATGGGACTAGTGCCTAAAGATCACAAGTGATGGTAACCCGACCTAAATGACTGGAGATCCCAAGAAATAGGTTCAATGGGTAATAATAAGTCATGAGTGAAAGAACATGCTATGAGAAAATTAAGAAAGCATGAATCCTGCAGCGACAGAAGGATGAGATAATAGAAACTCTTAATGAGATCTATACTCTATGTGGAGTGGAGTACATAGCTACATGAGTACTCTTGATAGATTCACCTATACGAATGTGGAACTTAGGCCGGTTCCTATGGGATTTTGAGGCAGAATACCTAGAGCGTTCGTTAAAACTGGGATAAACGTGCAGGGCCATAAATGCACGAACTTTTAGAATACACCTTAGGAAAAGGTTTGTGTGCGGACTCTATGTCTGAGATAGAGTTCAATGCTGTAAGCAACTCTTGTTGAATCGGAATAGTATTCGCTATGCAAAGGTTCAAGTTGTAGGCGACACCTTTGTTTATTAGCAACCTTATAGAAACGTTTTGACGTTATTATTGAAACCATTTTTTAAATTCAAGTGGGGGATTGTTGGAACATTGGTGTGAAGTTGGAAGGAAATTGAAAGATTAAACACCAAGTAATAAGACTTTGAGCTAGTGTGATGTGAATTGAAAAAATAGAGAGTGGGGGTCCCACATAAAATAGAACACACATTAGTAATGTTTAAATTGTGGTATTTAATTTTAAATACTTGATAATGATAAAAATAATAGTAATTATTATTTTTATTCATAGATATCACTTCCCACAATTTTAGTTTATGTTGGTTGTGATAAGGTTTGAGAAACCAACTGAATTTCCTAATTTTCCTTCATTCATATTCAATGAGTTTGTTTCCTCCACTTTTGTGGATTTGTTTCTTTTTGATCTTATCCACAAATGTTGTTGAACTGATTAGTGATTAAGTTTCATTTTGATCTTATCCATTAGAGTAACTGCTGCCGCAATTTTAGCTAAAACAGTTACAATATCTCTATATAAATAGAGGACTCCTCTCAGTTCAAAAATCACACCAAAGAGTTCTATTGAGTTGTCGAGAACTCTTTCTCTCTTCTCCCTCCAGCTTGTGTTAACGAGCTATTCTTCTCCTTATCTCCTTTTTCTGTCCCTTCAGATTTAAGAGTGTTCTTAAGACTTTAGTCCCTATTCGGTATAATGTCCCTTTGGAATTAAGAAAGGTCTTAAAACATAGTCCCTTCGATAATCTATGTCCCTTCGGAATAAAGAGTACTTTTAAGATCATAGTCCCTTTTGAAATAGTAATGTCCCGTCGGAATTAAGAATGATCTTAATGGTATATATAAATATTCTTTCGATATTTTTCTATTTTTGGAGAAGTTAAAAAGTTAGAACGGTGGTATCACCGTATTTGAGTGGTCTTAGTACCATATTGATATTTTGGAGAGCTCAAAGGTTAGAATGGTGATAACACCATATTTGAGTGGTCTTAGCACCATAATAGACTGGTCGCAGTACCATATTAGAAAGTGGTTTCAGTATTAAAGAGTGGTCTTAATACCATATTGGAGGTGTAAATCTCGAACGGTTTTCTACAGTGCAGTAGTTAACCGCACAATTTTGGGCAGTGCCGCGAAACGTCTTAAAGAGAGCGACCTGGTCGTGACTCAACCTAGTAACAAATTCGGTAGATAATCCCTTTCAAAATAGAATTTCGAAATTCAAATACAACAACTTGGAAATCCAAAACCAACAGTAACCAATATCAAAGTAACCTCAAACACAACAACAACAACAACAAACCTAGATCTAATCTAGAAACCAAATGTAAAACATAAAACCACAACCAAAAGATAAAGAGAGAAGAGAAACAAACACACCAAGAAATGTTTACCCAGTTCGATCCAAATTGATCTACTCTGGAGGAGAGATAAATCTCTCCAATCCACTATCAATGAGTTCTTTACAAAGAGATGTAAAAGGGTTACAAGAAATTATCTTCAACAAACTCACAAAGAACAAACCCTAATTTCTACCCTTTTCTCAATCTCACCAATGAGCAAGACACTCAATGATTTTCACTCACCCAAGGTGTTTACAAATGTTTCCCAACCCAAGAGAACCCTCACCAAAGACCCTCAACCATAAAGGTACCTCCTTTGATTTCCCAAGTTCTCTCTCTTGAAGCTCTCTTCAAAAAATGAACAATGAATGCTTATATAGTGCCCAGGACCTGTCAAAATCGTGTCACGATTTGCCTTCCAGTAGCACCCTTCCATTTTGCGTCAAAAATCGTGACACGCCGTAAGAATCATGTCACGATTCTTCACTTTTCCAAAATTAATTTTTGAGTCAAATTGCAACAATTGGCTCTAAAGAATTAGCGGCAAAGCTTGCATACTACGTGAAAAGTGGGAAATACATATTGATTTGAACTCATATCCTCCTAATCAAATTCCACCCCTAAATTTTTAACATCTAGTTAAGCTATAAGTTTTAAGCTATAATCTACTTGAATTAGCTTATCACAAAACACTTTAAGTTGTGAGAAAATTACTATTACCAAATATATCTTGTTGTCACTTTTGCATTTTTTTTTCCATTTTCAAAATAATTGTCACTTTATAATATTAATGTAACATTTTTATTTTTTTTCAACTATAATATTTTATTTGTCTCATTGTAATTGCCCCATTTGGGTTTTGCATGATTCTTAAGAATATGATCAATAGATTGTTTGTAATGATAAAATTATTATCATTTACTAAAACATTATTATTAATTGTAATTAGTGGATTAATTAAGTGAATTGAAATTCAATAAATAATAAATCAGTTAAGTGGATTAGTTGAGTTGATTTCTTCCAAACTTCAATTATTTCACTCAAGTTAACTACTTCACTAACCTTAACTAGAATTAATAAATGTGTTTTAATAAATGATTTTAATTAGAAATCAAGCCAATTAATATAATTTAGAACCGCGCTCTATGAACAATTAAAATGTGAGTTGATTAAATTTCTTTAAATCACTAGTTATATATTAGCGGAAACCGTGAATTCCGTTTTTCAAATTTTTCATTTTCTTCTTCTTGCGCGCGTTTCATTTCAGCTTATGGATTCGATCAGATCAACTTAATCTTCTCTCAAACTGAAATCACTCACGTAAGCTTCATTTTAATTATCTCGGTTTCTACTTTCATTATCACTGTTTCTTTGCATGCTCCACATTTGCACATGATTTTGATTTGAACTTAATCTTGCATATGGTTTTTATCATCATCATCAAGAACATAGCTTGAAGCTCATTCTACTTGTTTCTTGCATTCAATTTGTTTCCTTTTCTTTATAGGTTGTTGCAATCTTGTTCTTGGAGATTAACAGATTCAGAAGAGAAGATGCAACGAAAACTGTAACAGTATTTAAGGTACTTAATTATTCCAATTTACCAAAATAGTGACAATTATTGTATGAATATTGAAATCGATTTTAGGGATTATGTATGTGTTCTCCTTTTTTTCTTCTTCTTTGGGTAGTAGTATTATTTCATGGTTATTTTTTTTTTAAAATTCTTGGAAGATTCACGAAATTGTTGTCAAAATTAGAAGTTATTGATGCTTGTTAGTATTTTTTTTTTGTTTTAAAATTGACTGATAATCTAGTTTCATTGAAATATTAATTGCACATTTTCAGAAAGACATTTTCAGAAATTTCTTGAAAACAGATTCATTTTTCTGGAAATTAAACATGTAGAAATTAGTGTGATTATTCAAATATCAAATAATTGTTTTAAAATTTTCAGCTCTTCACTTTCTGGAATCTACACGGTGAACAAATTATCTTTGACTAAGAAATTGGATATCAGTGGAGAGGATGGTGAAAATTCACATTGATCCTGATAAAGAAAAGCAGCTTCAGGGAGCTAAAACAGGTACAATCTCTACCCACACAGTTACACCATGCACCATGACAGCAGAATTGTGATATAATGGAAGATTGTGATGCAAGATACTTTTTTTTTTAATTTTCCTATAGAAATTGAAGACAAAGTAAAAAGGATTTTGAAACTTATTGAAGATGACAAACTTGGCGAAGATGGTACCCGAGCAGAACTAGCTGAATTGATCAAACAATGCATCTGCTATCATGATCATCTGGAGGGGCACAATTTTGGGTTGAGGAACCAAATTTCAGAACTTGAAATGAAGTCCAAAGAAAGAGAAGAGGAACTATCTGCTATCATGAAGAAACTTGAAAATAATGAGAATGCGTCATCTTCCAAAATATCAGATTTGACATCTCAAATAAACAATCTGCAAGGTGATATAGACTCATTACATGCTCAGAAAAATGAACTGGAAGAGCAGATGATTGTTATAAGTAATGAAGCTTCAACTCGGGCCGAAAGCAATACAAATGAGGTGAATGTATTACAGCAGGAAGTGAAGTCTCTACAACACCAGAAATCTGACTTGGAAGTTCATCTTGTGGAAAAAAGCCGAGAAAATTCCAAGTGTACGATTCAAATTCAAAGTTTGAAAGAGGAGGTTGAGAGAAAAGCCCTGGAGCAAGAGAGACTTATGGAAAATAAAGAAAATTTAACGATGTGGATAAGGAGTCTGGAATTGGAGATGGGCACTATAAAGAGCAAAAGTAGCGAAGATGAAGAGCAAATAAAGGCCAACATCCAAGCGATTAGTCATCTGACACAGCAGAAGTTGGAGCTACACGACAGAATAGCAAAATTAGAGAAAATATCAGATGAGAGAGAATCGGAGTTATCAGTTTTCCAAGATAAGCTTAATAAGGCAGAGGAAGAATGTTTGGTTGTAATATCTGCCTGCATGGAGCAAATTAAGATTCATAAAGATGATCAACTTTCCATGTATAATGAGATGCAAAAATTAGGTCAGTTGATCGAAAAGCTGAAACTGGAGATGGATTACATAGACAACCAGAAGAGTGTAGTTGAAGAACAGTTAAGAGCCAAAGACTGTGAGTTGAACACTTTAAAGCAAAAAGTAAGTGAGAACGAAAAGCAAATAATTGCTTACTGTGATGACATCGCTAAACTGGCACAGGAGAAGTTGGACCTGGCAGACAAAATAGATCATTCGGAGAAAAGATTAGCAACAAGAGAATTTGAGTTCTCTGCACTTCAGGATAAACTTTCCAAGGCAGAGGAAGAGTTTTCAGGAAAAATAATTGCCTTCACAGCCCAAGTTGACAATCTGCAAAAGGACTTGCTTTCCTTGCAGAAAGCAAAAGAAGAGTTGGAGCACCACTGCGAAAAAACCAGAGAAGAACATGCACAGGCCCTCACAATGGTTGACAATGAAAATAATGAATTAACCAACAAATACCTGGATCTTTTGAGAATAGTGGAGGAACGGGACGAAGAATATAAACACGTTGATAGTTGGTATAATGACTGTCAGTTCAAACTTAAAGTTGCAGAGAGGAAGATGAGAAAAATGGCAGAAAATTTTCGTGAAGACATTGGTTTAAAAGATCAGATGGTAGCTGATTTGGAACACCAAGTTGAAGACCTGAAAAGAGACCTGGAAGAGAAAGGAGATGAGGTCAGCTCTTTGCTTGAGAATGTCATGAATCTTGAGGTAAAGCTTTGCCTGTCAAACCAAGAGGAAGAGAGCTTTAGAAAGGTGGAAGAGAAGTTTCAGCAAGTTCAGAGAGCACTTGAAGACAGGATTGCTACTGACAATGAAGCTTTTCATGAAACTATCACAAGTATTAAAGAGTGTGTCAACAGTATGATATCTGGGATAGATACTATAAGCTTTAAATTTTCGGATGACTGCAATAATTATGAGAACCGCATCTCAAACATCTCATATGAGATTAAGGTTGCAAAAGAATCTGTCAGAGAGATGAGTAGGGAAAAGGGGCAGCTACAGACAGATAAAAACCATTTGTTGGAGGAGCTGCAGGGTAAAAAGGAAGAGGAATCAACTCTGAGGGAAAAGGTTGAAAAGCTAGAGGCAAAGGCAAGAAAGGAGGAATTAGAGAAGATGAATGTGGCAGCAACTGTTGTTGAACTTAAGAATACAGTTGAAGAGCTACAGAAGTTGATAAAAGAGAAAGAGGAGGGTATGTTGGACTTGGGGGAGGAAAAGAGGGAAGCCATTAGGCATCTCTGTTTGTGGATTGATTATCACCGCGAGCATAATGTCTATCTCAAGGGAATCATATCAAAGACTCGAAGGGGCCAGAGAGGAGCTTAAATCTTTTCATATATTTTTTATGCAACTTTTCCCGGTTAGGTATTGTTGTGATTTGGCATATAATTAGCTCATTTTTTCTTTCTGTGAATTGATTCTTTTGTTTTTTGTTTTAAAAACACTAGTATGTGTGTATGATTTGATTTTTCCAGTACCATGAGCAGAGTTAGTTCTGTTCTTCTCTTGAAATTTGGATAAGTAAGCTAGTATAATTTGATTATTTTGTCTGGTATACACACGTTCATAATATCAAATTATCATGGAGCAAAGTTAGTATCCCCTTGCTCCATGATCCTTTTGTTTTTCTGTTATAAACACCAGTCTGTGTAGAATTTGATTTTCCAGTATCAGAGTGATTAGTGGGGTCTTTATGGAGCAGAGTTAGTATTATCCCCTTGTTCCATGTAACTTATTAAGCAGGCTGGCATTATAACTTGTAAGTGTCTCATTTGAGTTACGCACAGTTGGTGAGAAAATAATTAGTTGTGTTGATTTTGATGATAAAGTGATTTTTCATTTGCTAGTGGACTAGTTAGGTGGGTTTAGAGCACTACATCTCCATTAGAGTGAACATATTCTGTTACAAACTAGGACTTGATAAGATTAACCCAAAGAATGTTTGGGCCTGGCCGAAAGGGTCTCTCTTGCTCTGCTCGACCCACTTATCAATAACTATGAACCATACTCGGCAATAGATCAATCCCAAAAGCAGATTCTGAATGTTTTAATACTCAGCAGTAGACCAATCCCAAAAGCAGATTCTGAATGTTTTAATTTAGCAGAAAGTTTAATATTGACCCAGCACCAAATTAGCTTACTCAGATATTGACCAACTCCTTAACAATCTAGCATGTTGTAGATCTTATTTGGGTATAAGAAATGGTTTGTTTTTAAATATATTGGTTTTCACATAAAGAACTGTGTGTTACTGTGATTAGAGAAAATTATGTGTTAGTGACCACAAATACTCTTAAGTAACATGTACTGATGTACATTGTATATCTCTTGCAGAGATAATTTTTTTAGGGGGGGAAAAACAACTAAATTAAAGCACAGGAAACTTTGAAATCTTGAAAAAAATTCATAAATTTGATCTAGTTGAACAAAATTTGCTTAAATAACTGGTTGAAAAATTAAGTATTGATTAAACTTAACAAAATTAATTAAGTGCTCTGTACCATTTTTTTAATAAAATGCTTTGTTCGAATAACTATTATAAAAGAAAATTCTTTACAAAGATCTATTATAAAAGTTGATCGATGTTAATTTCATTTTGACTTTTTTAGTCTAATTTGTATGCACCAATAGTCTTTTTTAGGGGCGGAGGTAGTAGTTATAATCATTTTAGTCGAAATAGAATATGGTGAATTGATTCGCAAAGTTAATATTTCAATACATGAGCCTAACAACAACAAAAATCAATACATGCATTATAAATACTTTAATAGTTGAGCAGAATTGGCTCCATTAAAATACCAGAGAGACATTATTTGGCTCCTATGCAATTCTTTTTCAGATTTAATAACAGATAACATCATTGGTTGAAGCTCCAACCATATGTTAAAATCTTTCTGTGAACACTGCTATGATTTATTAGGAACATAGTATAATTGATATTCAATCGTCTTTTTTTTTTGCTAAACACAAATTTTGGACGAGGGAATGACGCATTGACAACTCAATCTAAGAGAGAAAATTGATAAACACTCACAGAAAGAAAATGGGGAAATTAATTTATTTCAGTATTGCATATAACCACTTGTTGGAAAAAATAGGTCTTAATAAAAACAAAATTCATAAAACATGTTCAATCATTATGAATCAATAGCGGAAGTAATCAAAACATTGAACCTGATTATGATAGGATCTACGACATGTTTTGATTTATCAAGGATACAAATTAGGGATTAGGAATACCTGAATGAAGCTTTCATGGCAGCCTTCTCATCAACAAGGATAACCAAAGAGATGAGATGATCTGAAACAAACGATAGAGTTAGCGGCTGATTTGGTTCTTCCTCAACCGGTACCTTTATGCCTCAAGTTCTCTTCAGATGGGGAGAAGAGAGTGTTTGATGTGTACGGTGTATTGGGGACCATAACCTCTTTTATATTCCGTTAATGGGTCATCCGGACATCCACCCATATTGAGTCCATATCAATTAATTAATTAATTATCTAAATAGAAATCTAATTAGCCTTATTACTTAAATTGATCACTAATCAATTAAGGTAAATAGCTAATATAATTATTATTACGATATTTGCCCACATAATGATATTGGAATATAATTAAATAATAAAATATTCCAACAACCATAACATGGCACCATAATACAAATTCATAGCACAAAATAAAATATATATCTAACACAATATAATTTTTATATTTTAATAATACTCTCTCACACTCACACTCACACAATATTAATTATTAATTATTTTAGATATATAGATATCAATATAACACACACAAGCCATGTCCACAACACAATCACTAATCAATAATCATGGAAGGCTTTCTTCAGCTTTAGGAGCATCAGTTGTGGTGGGTAACTGTGTGATCCTGAGAAGCACACAATTTATAATACAGAGGCCACAAAGAAGGAAAAACCAAGCACTTGTTATACAAAATCAAACAATCGATCCCCGGACCAAGCTTTTGAGATTTGTAAATATGATCATCTTTCTCGTGCTGATTGGCTCTTTCTGCACCCTCAACATTACAATCATTGATAATTGCCACAACAAGGAGAACTAAAATCAATGAAGTAGAGATGATTTTTGCCATAGTATATGATCAATGAGATTATACTACTCTTTTAGACTTGGTTTATTTTTCTCTTGTGATGAATTACCAATGAATAAATTGGCTCCAAATTCACTCCAATTTATAGAATTAATTTATTACCTTAAATGAGAAGTGAGCTTATTAAATTTGGCTTTGCGTAAGAGAAACTATTTCCCCAAAATTATGTAGCTAGGTGAAAACCGTGTGGACTGTGGAGCCATGGTGTTAAATATTATTGACATGTCGTTTCCTTTTATGATTTTTGTTTAAGGTTGACTAACACTTAAATGATACAGCATAGTACGTTATCAAATCGAATTTTTAAGATGATCTCGCTTTGAGCCATTTATTTAACATTTGTCTTCACTTGTCAAATGGACAAGGTCTGTTTCCAAGACTCCACACGATCATGGTGGTTGTTCATAATTTCTATAATGATATCTTTTCAAGTCAAATTTATTCTAGTATAACATTCTTAATTTGTTGAACGTGTGTGTGAATGTAATTACTAGTTTCTTTCTTTTATTTTGAGATGGATAATAACTCAACAACGAATGGCAATGGTTACTATTTGTATTGTAGATTGAAGAGGATCTCTCATAGATTCTTCTTTTTGATCAATCAAAACCCCTTCCCAAACTGTACAAGCTTCTTCCAAAGCATACGGCTTTCTGGATGTAGATTATGATGATATCTATACAGCTGGATCTTATATATCATATAATTCTTATATTCTATTATTATATTATGACATAACGAAGTACCACAGAAAACTGAAGAGTAACGGCAGCAAGTGATTGAGTTCAGTAGTTTCTCATATAAAATTATTGACCCTAAAGATATAGTAATATGGAGAAGACAAAATTGTTTCAAGCACCGACATAACATGAAGTGCTAAGGAATAGTGACTACGAATTCACTCAAAACTTAGTAGACTATGAGGTTTGAAGACCAAACTTAACCGATAAGGGAAAAGATAGAATCCAAGTGAGAAGTATTGGATCACGAACGGAGTCTGAGAGGTCATCCACATTGGGTACAGTGCAGAGCAACCATACAAATGAGACGTACATCACACTTTAACTCAAAACCTTAATGTATTGGGTTCATGGGTCCTATACTTGTAAAGTGTTCAACCTCCACTTTTCTGAAGAATGTAGGACTTCTAACTCACGCTTGCAACACAACAATCACCTCCTCGAGTGTTAGTCCATCAATTCATCGTGTCCTTCTCAAGCGAAAGCTTTTTCATTTACTTCACTTAACAATGGTTTTTATTTGAATTATTTTGAATGTGATACTCTAATTAGTAATGCCGCGAAGAATTACGAAAAAACGATATCCAAGTATACAATAATTAAGATTTGAATATATTTTATATATTTGTAAAAAAAAACACAAAATTATCTTTAGTCATTGTAAAATTTATTATATACAAATTAATTATCAATATTGTAATAAATAGAATAGTAGATTTTTTTTAATCAAATAGTCTAATGGCTGAAACTCGTCGGTTGTAAATGTGGAGAAGTGGAGAGTCGGGGTTCGAACCTCAGCCTCTACATAATGTTGTCTTTACAACTACCAGTTGAGCTGTGTTTACAGAACATAGAATAGTAGATTTTAGTTCCTCAAGTTAAATGCTAAAATTAATTTTAATATCAAATTTTGCTATACATATCAATTTTATTATGAATAGACTTGGCATGGAAAAATAATTGTAACTAAATAAAATCAAAATAATTTTTAAAGGTAATTAAAATAACTACGGCTAATGATTTATAATTTTTTCAATTTTTGTTCTCAAAAAAATTTCAACTTTTTTTTGCTAATAACAAGAAAAAAATTATTCTTTTAAAAAAAATGGGAAAAGCATTAAAAAAGAAGAATAAGTTAACATTTGACTTTGTATCTTCAAATGTGCTTTCGGATCTCATTCTTCAAGTGTCAATTTTATGGACCAATTAACTTCTTAAAAAAATATTAAATTAACCACCAAAATAAATAAAAAATTGACGAATTTAACCAAAAAAAACAAAATAATATTTTTAATTTGAAAGTAAAGTACTACTAGTATTAATCTGACATGGATCTAGAAATTACACAGACACAACTTGACTCTGATCTTTTGTTTACTGAAAACCACCCCAACTATAACCATTATCAATCTATCCAAAAAAAAATTGGTGTCTTTGCCGTGTTTGTCGAAACAGTAACAGTACTACTACAAAGAAGAAGAAATGAGGATCGATTCTTCTTTCAATTTCAACCATAAAAATTACCTTATCAAGTTACTTCTCACTGTTTTCTTCTCTGTACTCGCTTTTCGTCTTCTCTTCTTTCAATCTCTTCCCACTCTCACCGAACCCCAAACCCCACCTCAAACTTCATCTCTTTCTGATCTTCAACAACTCCCTCTTCAAAATGAACAAGATCAAGTCTCTCCCACCGACACCGGTCAGTTACATTATTATTATTGGATTCTTAATTTTTATTTGTTTAGATCTGAAATAGTGTTTAATTCATGTGTTGGGTCAGTCTATACAGGACTTTGCTCCACTTCAATTGGACCCGCTAGTGCTCTCAATGTTCAATTAGTCTGTCTTTGAATCAGATATCTAGTTTCCAAAACAAGTTAAAGTTGGGGTTTTTACTTTCTTTCTTTTTCTTGGATGCAGGTAAATGTGATTATTTTAATGGTGATTGGGTACCAAACCCATTGGGTCCAATTTATACAAATGAAACATGTGACCTCATTGAATCACATCAAAATTGCTTGAAAAATGGGAGACCAGACAGAGAATTTTTGTACTGGAAGTGGGCTCCTAAAGATTGTGAGTTACCTATTTTTGATCCTCAAAGGTTTCTCAACTTGATGCGTGGTAAAGTGTGGGCACTTATTGGTGATTCCATTTCTCGTAACCATGTTCAGTCTTTGCTCTGCACGCTTTCTAAGGTTTGTTTTTTTCATTGCTAAATAAATTGAACCATTGCATTCATTGTTGTTGTCAATAGTTTTGTCACCGTGTTGGTCCTATAACGAAAACTTGTACAAAATATAATGGACAAAGCTAACATTCATTAAGCCCCAATGTTGTTTTCCTTTTTTGTCTGATCTTTTGTGGATGTTTCTTTGAGTATCAGACAACTGTCTTTTTTACGTGTTTTTTCGGATGATGCGTTGACCGGATCTTGTTTTGGTTCCAATGCATAACTTTGGTAGTTTATTTATTGAGTCTGGAGAATAACTCAAGAATCTGTTGGTTTGTGTGAGAAAGTTGTTGCTCAATTGCACTTATTTGTTTGCATATAAGCTATGATAGAATAGGTCTATACACTTTGGTGATTATATATTTATGAAGTACTTAATCAACCTAGGATGAAAAGAGTGGAGAATGAAGTCAAGTCATTGTTTTTATTTTGTTTGACCTAGTTGCATTGCATCAGAATCTAGCTCAATAGATAAGGCACTGAGATCTAGCTGCATTAGAATATAGCACTAGAGAATCGGATTGGACAAGAACTCTGGGATTTTGAGGTTTTGTTTATCAGCTCCAAAAGTAATTGAGGATAGACGCATTTTATTTACAATATTTGATGGTCAATTGATAGATATTGTTTTGGACTTTGATTGGAATGATTATTCAATTTGTACTTTGTACTTGTAGTGAAAAGCTTTTCTTAGATACTTGTAAATTGTGATTAATGCCAAAAAATGAAAAAGTATAGACTAGCAAAACATGGAAAGTTTTCAACTCAATTAAGGAGTTAAAAAGGATAATGGTTATGAAAGGTAATGGCTTGAACAAGCTGGGGCCAGTTACAAGTCCATACACATATAGTTGCCACCTGTCTACACAATTATGCGTTTGTTTTAAATAATAACTTACGAAATATAGTTTTTTAGGCGATCTCTCTCTCTCCCTCGTTTATTCTTCATGTACATGATTAAACACATTTCCTTCACTATTTTTTATCTAAAATAGAATAATATGTACGACTCTTATACTAGTAAATTTACTTTCATGTACACGGTTAGAAGAATGTGTACACCTCATATACTAGTAAATTTACTTTCTATAATTGATTTACTGCTTTTTGTCAATTTTATGAAACCTGGACTTTTTGACCACTTGTTTGGACTGAATTGAAGCATGGTTGAGTTTTCACTTGAACTATTTTGATCTTCAGGTAGAAAAAGCTGTCTTAGTCTATCACGATGAGGGATACAAGTCCAAAAGCTGGCACTTTCCGTCGTACAACTTCAGTATGTCAGTTATTTGGTCACCATTCCTTGTGGAAGCTGCTATTTTTGAAGACATAAACGGCGTTTCAAGTTCTGAAGTTGAGCTATATCTCGACAAACTGGATAGTAAATGGACAGATCAGTACCTGAACTTCGATTACATTATTATTTCAACGGGAAAGTGGTTTGTCAAATCTGCAATCTACTATGAGAATGACACTATATTGGGCTGTCACGGCTGTTCTAATAACAAGAACTTGACAGAGCTAGGGTTTGACTTTGCCTATCGCAAAGTCTTGAAAAATGTCATGGACTTCGTAGTATCTTCCAATCACAAGGGCTTGATTTTGTTCAGGACATCCACACCTGACCATTTTGAAAATGGAGAGTGGTTTAGCGGGGGAACGTGCAACAGAACTGAGCCGATTAAAGAAGGTGAGATGGAAATTAAGCTTTTGCTTAGGATTCTTCGCGACATCGAGTTAGAAGAGTTTAAAAAGGCAGCGTCTAAAGCTTCAAAAAATGGAGTAAATCTCAAGCTTGCTGATTTTGCACCACTTTCGCTTTTGAGACCAGATGGGCATCCGGGTCCGTACAGGCAATTTCAACCCTTTGCCAAGGACAAAAATGCTAAAGTTCAGACTGATTGTTTGCATTGGTGCTTACCTGGGCCTATAGACTCTTGGAATGACATCATAATGGAGATGATTGTCAGTGGATAATAAAATCAGTCAAATGGTCCTTGCAGTTGGTTTTCTTCCCTCATGCTAGTTGTGCATGTGGGTGAATTCATTCACTGAATTGTTTCTCTATGTATGTATACTATGATTCTTGATTTCATACAGATGTACGATGTAATGTTGCAGAAAGGTTTAATTATAGTTTTATAGTTCATTTTTTTGATGTGTAGAGTCGGAAATGCATGGCCATAACAATATGTTTTCTTTTATGATTTTTATTTATTTTTGTTGATGGGGTCATCTGAGGTTATTTGAGACAATTTGTCTCTCATATTTACCGTGAAGGGAGCAGCTGCACGGATAAAATTCATTTCAATACTTCAAATGTTGGAATTTTTGGGTGGGGGGCTCTCCCTTTTTCAGTAGGCAAGACTTTAATCCGGGACGCAGGCTTGAAGGATGATGGGATAGCTTTGTCTACCCTAATTTTTTTTATTTCTTTTTAATAAGTAGATAGATTTTATATTTAGCTATCCTAACAATATATATTTAACTATAGTTTATTTGTCTGACATTAGTGGAAACAAGAAAGTCAAAGATTCTTGTCAAAAAAAAGAAAGTCAAAGATTATCACTTGATTAATAGATTTATTTTCTTCTTATTTTTGATATGTTAAATCTCATTAGCAACTACTGAATGAATTTTGTGAGCAACAAAAATTACCAAGACAAGACTCAAAAGGGCAATGAGTTCATTTAAATGACTTAGTGTATGTTTGGTATTATAGTGATTTTGTCATAATCATGATAATCCACTGGCGCCACAGCGATTTACTGTGATTATGACAAAGTCATCGTGATATTAAAGATGTGCTTAAAGAAGAACATATTGTACAAATAATTGTTTAAAATGGTTGTATTATTTCTCTAGTTGTAAAACACAACTCATGGTCCTATGGAGATGTAGTTACATATTTACATATTCCCTCCCGAATTAAATATATACAAAAAAAATATACATTTAAAAAGTTGACGTAGGTGATCTAAGATTTATGGCTTTTCTTCATTGTGTCCATTATTTAAATAAAAAAACAAGTACTCCCTCCATAACAAAATATAAGCAAAATTCAACCATTTCAATTGTAACTAATTATAAGCAAAATTGACTTTTTTTGTCATATTTAAGGATAATATACCTGAAATACCCTTACTTTAATTTTTTAAATGCACACACGTTTAACAATAACACCTTGAAAATATACTACTGTACACCACAATTAATGAGGGCAAAATAGGTTATTTAACTTAAATTAAATAACACAAACCACATTCCTTAAAAAATGTGAATTGGTCAAATTTGCTTATAAAAAGTTACGGATGGAGTATCAAATTATCATTCTTTTCAAATTAAATACACCGCTTTCGTCTTTTTAAGATTGGACACCACTTACACGATTTTTTAGGGACACGTGTGTTTGGGGTTTGAAAGAGCACCATTGTCCTTTTTATATTTCCAATACAGTATTTATTTATTTTTTCCACTAACATACCATTATTTATTGCATTTCAATTATCTATAACTACTTCACTAATAACTATAATCAATAAAAGTGTTTTAGTAAATGACAGTACATATTTTGTCATTAAAATTAACATTATTAATCATTTTCTTAATAACCGTGTAAAACTCAAAGCCGACACTTAATGTGAGACAGATGGTGTAATAACTAGTTTTTTTATTTACGTTAACTAGTTTCTTGTTTTTCTTAATTGTTTTCTTATTCAAACACGAAAAAATAAATTTATATTTTAATTCATTAATTATTAACTTAAATTATTTTATTTAATTGATTAATTAATTAATTAAGCTCAAAGCAATATTTAATATTTCGATAAATTAATATTTAAGTTATATATATATATATATATATATATATATATATATATATAATGAATTTAGTGCAGTATGAGTTAAAAAAAGTATATTGTTAATATGAATTTAGGCTATGGGGGTTGCTCGTTGCGATGGATTTTTCTTCTTCTTTTGTATAGTAGGCTAATGAGTAAAAGTTTATCTTTAAGGTGAATAAGTGGAGAATCATGATATTTAAACTCCAACCCCTATATATAATGTAATGTATTTATCAGCTATGTTAAGGTCACGGTGTAACACCCTAAACCCCACATAACAGTGGCGGAGCCAGAAATTTTATATAGCCTGGGCAAAATTTTAACCGCAAATTCACATTGTATAATGGTCATATCTACTAACAATATATAAATCTACTAACAATATATAAAAATCGAAGTCCAACCAAGTTTCATAATCATCTTTATTAAAACTCATGATCTTCTTAATTTTATGTGCATAATTGTCATTTTAACGGTTTAAATATTTAACAGTTTTTTAAATATAAAATAAAAATTTATTTAATAGATATGCTACATTAATGTTGATATTTTCAAAATAGTAACAAATTTCCATCATATTGGCTTTCTCATATATGTATATAAAAATTTGTTTATAAAGATATGAGTACATAAAATCTGCAACGGGTGCGGTGCAAACATTGAACAATCTTTTGCATATAAAATAAAAAGTTGTTTAATAGAAACACAACATTAATTTTGATTTTGAAAATAGTCATGAGTTATCAAAATTTTATCATATCGACTTTCTTATATATATATATATATATATATAATATATATATATTATATATATATATATATATATATATATATATATATATATATATATATATTTGTTTATGCAGATATAAGTATATAACATCTGCAACGGGTGCGGTGCAAATATTGAATAGTTTTTGCATATAAAATAAGAGGCTATTTAATAGAAATATTATGTTAATTTTGATTTTGAAAATAGTCATGAGTTTTCAAAATTTTATCATATCAATTTTCTCATATATCTACATAAAAAATTGTTTTCGCATATATAAGCAAATAAAATTCATAACTGGTGTGACTCAACTATTTAACAAATTTATGTATATATAAGAAAAAAAATATTTAATAGAAACATTACATTAATACTCATAATTTTCATTTAATATCTATAAACATTTTACAATATTAACAATCTAATTAGTTTTTATATAATTGTCGCAATCCTTAAAAAAATATATAATTATCGCAATGTTACGTGAACCGTGCGTTTTCGTACGGGTCTTTTACTAGTTGAGAGAAGAAACACATATGCTTTCTTTTTTTGTTGGCCGGTTGTTTTGTGGTGAGTGTATGAGGGAGAATGAATAAAATTATCTCAATTGCCCTTTTTTTTTCTTTCAAGTGGGTTAATGGGTTATTGAGTTAGGCCAAAATACAAAAAAAAATATGGGTTGAGCCCGGGCATGTGCCCGGGCTTGTTGGGGGTGCTGCCACCCCTGCCACATAATATTTTCTAATAATCATACAATAAATAATTAAGCATGCAAGGGTGTCACACAACTCCATCAATCCAAAAGTACTTCATTCAAAATTAAAAACATCGCAACAAATAGTTTTCAAAACGTCAAAGTGCACATCTCATCACAATTTCAACATCAAAACTGAATTCAAAAGAATTCTAAACAAAGTCTGAAAATAACGATAAATCTCCAATCCCTAGTGTCACAGATCAGAGCATCAACTCGATACAGACTCCCAAAAGGGACAAATAAACGAGTAGGCTCCAAAGTCATCCTTAGAGACTCACTGCTACTAAGATTCTTCTTCCTGCAAATCTACACCACAAGGGCGTGGGTGTTCAACCCGCAACTAGAGGGTGAGAATATATTCAACATAAGAATTACATAAAAACATGTATAGTTTCCATATAAAGAATACATCATTTACACTTAAACATATATTTATCACAATCAGACAGTATTAACATTTAAGCATATACATTCATGTAATAAAGTCAATAGGCCTCAATCAACATCTTATAATAATATGCAACATCAATAGCAATTAAGAACGTCAAGTTGACATTTAGCAAAGTATACATCATTCACACATAACAATAATAGAAGCACATCATTGAACATCACATCTTCAAATATTCACATCTTCATATAACACATCGTCAAATTTCTCATCTTCAAATACACTTGCAGTTATGTATGCAATGTACCTAACTCGACTCTATATGCATGTGGTA